>VSMD01114408.1:0-40516 GCA_008750895.1 Mirza zaza
GGCTGGGCGCGGTGGCTCAAGCCTATAATCCTAGCTCTCTGGGAGGCCGAGGTGGGCGGATCGTTTGAGCTCAGGAGTTCGAGACCAGCCTGAGCAAGAGCGAGACCCCATCTCTACTATAAATAGAAAGAAATTAATTGGCCAACTAATATATATAGAAAAAATCAGCCGGGCATGGTGGCACATGCCTGTAGTCCCAGCTACTTGGGAGGCTGAGGCAGCAGGATTGCTTGAGCCCAGGAGTTTGAGGTTGCTGTGAGCTAGGCTGACGCCACGGCACTCACTCTAGCCTGGGCAATAAAGTAAGACTCTGTCTCAAAAAAAAAAAAAAAAAAAAAAAAAACAGTATGTATACACTATAGAGATTCAACTAAACATAAAAGAAATTTTAAAATAGCCACATATACACTACCAGAGACAACAATTTTAATGTTTAGATCCATTTTTACTACCTTTTCTCTGTTTAGTTATTTGTACTTTTCACATTTAATATAATGTTATTCTATATTCTGCTTTTTTCATGTAACTTTGTAGTGATATTTTCCTATGCCATGAATAATTCTCGTGTGTCTTTTTAAAAATAGCTTTTGTTAATGATTTAAAAGGCAATTCTTGGGTACTTTTGAAAACTTAGTAAATATAGAAAAATTTAGTAAGAAAATAATGTGTAATCCCTCAACCAAGAGAAAACTATTATTAAACTTTTGGTATATTTTCCCAACCATTTTTCTATGCAAGTATTATACATTTTTATTTCATTGGTATCATACAGTAATGTGTAGCTTTACATATATATATTATTTCATTTTATATTGTACATGCCATTAAGATTTTTTAAAAAGTTATTAGCTGATAAGCTAGTTGCTTAATCACCTAAATAATCAATTGCTATTGAATATTAAAATTTCTCCTACTATTTCACTATTAGAAACTATTCTATAATAAGTTCTTTAGTACAAAAGTCTTCTGCTTTTCTGATCCTTACCTTATTAAAGAGTCTCAGATGTGGAATTACTGAGTAAAATGTTATAACAATTTAAAAACTACAATAGCAGTTTAAATTTATGTAAATGGCACTTTTCTTGCATCCTTGGTAACATTGAGCAGTTTCATTCTTACTGTTTACACATTTAGGGTGAGAAAATGGTGCTTTAATATTGTATTAATTTTAATTAAAAAGTTATTAATGGATATATTTCAAGATTATTAGGAACCTGGTTTCCTCTTGTGTGAATTAAATTTTTTACATCCTTTGCCTATTTATTATGTCTAATAGTTCTTTTAATTCAAAACTTTTTGTTTTCTTGTATCATTTTATACATTTTGAGCTTTAATTAGAGATAAGTTTCCTGCCAGATTGCTTTACAATGAAATTTCTTTTAAATTATATTGAATTTTTTTCTCATTTTGGCTGATTAATGATTATTTTTTTAAATATTAAAAATATAGAAATGTTTAATGAAGATAGTGAAAATCAACAGCAACTTCATTTATAGGTAACTAGTGTTAATATTTATTTATTTCTATTGTTGAGAGAGAGAGGGAAATATTGGAAATAGAAGTTCCTGGTCTAATTCTTGGAGGTAGTAATTACCTCCTTTGTTATAGTCTAGGTTAGAAACTTGAGATCATGGCTTTTGGAATGTGGAAAGTTTAGCCTTCTTCCCTGAAGCATATATGCTCCAGCAAAGATCCATATGTGGTACCCTACCCCCAAAATTCTGCTACTAATATTGTGGAGATGGAAGTAATCACATCAGCTATAACCATCAAAGAACCTCCTAATGCTAGTAGTAATAATAAGAATAGCAAGCATTGATTGAATTCATTGAATTCTTATTGTATGTCAGACACTGAAATCAGGACTTCACATAAATTAACTCATTTAATCCTGATAAGAAGTCTGTGAAGCATGTACTAGTATTATCTACATTTTATAGGTGGGGAAACTGAGGCATAGCTGGAGCTGCAAAGAGATCCCAGGGACTGAACTGTACAGATACGATTCTGAGAGTAGGAAAAATGTTATGTCTATCACATTTTAGAGAAAATTATTCTTATCAAGATATTTGGTTCTTTCTGCCAGGAAATATAATAGTCTATAGGAACTTAGGCATCTGGTGAAGGAGGGAAGAATAGATGTAATGGTATGTGGGTCAAAAATGATTAGTAAAGGGAGTAGGGAATTCAACAACAAACCTTACATTTACTGTTCAGGTCATTTGTTTTCTGAGTGAAAATAATTACTAGTTAAAATTAAAATATGAAAACAATTACAATTCAAAAATGAAAAGTAATTTTTAAAATTAAAAAATAATAACTACTGTTTGTGACACTGGGGGGAAATGGATAGTCATATATTTGTGAATGGAGTATAAATTGGAACAAAATCTCTCAACGCTAATATATGGCAAGGTTTCAAAATCACAAAAAATTCACTTAACAAAAATTAATTTTTTAAAAAAATTATTTTAGAGTATTATGGGGGTACAAATGTTTTAGTTCTATAAATTGCTTTTGTACAGTTTGAGTCCAAGTTGTAAGTGTGTCCATCACCTAGTGTGCATTGTACCTGTTAGGTAGGTGTGAGTTGACTCATCCCCACCTCTCCCCTCCTACCTGCTTGATTTCCGATGAGTTTTATTTCCATATATGCATATAAGTATTGTTCAATTAGTTCCAATTTAATGGTGAGTACATGTGGTGTTTGTTTTTCCATTCTTGTGACACTTCACTTAGAAAGAAGAATGGTCTCCAGTTCCATCCACATTAATACAACAGATGTTAGTTCACCATTTTTTTTTTTTTTTTGAGACAGAGTCTCACTTTATTGCCCAGGCTAGAGTGAGTGCCGTGGCGTCAGCCTAGCTCACAGCAACCTCAAACTCCTGGGCTCAAGCAATCCTGCTGCCTCAGCCTCCCAAGCAACTGGGACTACAGGCATGCACCACCATGCCCGGCTAATTTTTTCTATATATATTAGCTTGCCAATTAATTTCTTTCTATTTATAGTAGAGATGGGGTCTCACTCTTGCTCAGGCTGGTCTCGAACTCCTGAGCTCAAACGATCCTCCCACCTCGGCCTCCCAGAGAGCTAGGATTACAGGCTTGAGCCACCGCGCCCGGCCTAGTTCACCATTTTTTATGGCTGAGTAGAACTCCATGATATACATATACCACACTTTATTAATCCACTCGTGTATTGATGGGCTCTTAGGTTGTTTCCACATCTTTGCAATTGTGAATTATACTGCTATAAACATTAAGGTGCAGGTGTCTTTTTTATCAAATGTCTTTTTTTCCTTTGGGTAAATACCCAGCAGTGGGATTGCTGAATCAAATGGTAGGTCTACTTTTAGTTCTTTAAGGTATCTCTATACTACCTTCCATATATGAAAAAATGTTCAAGGTCTCTAATCATTAGGGAAATACAAATCAAAACCACAATGAGATATTACCTAACTCCAGTGAGAATGGCTTTTATCAAAAAATCCCAAAACAACAAATGCTAGCATGAATGTGGAGAGATAAGAACCCTTATACACTGTTAGTGGGAATGCAAACTAGTACCTCAAACATTTATTGAGTACCTGCAACATGCCAAGCAATGTACACACTGAATTCAAAAACCACTGATAACCATTTTTAATTAATCAAATTAGCAAAGATCTGAAAGTTTGATGTGGGTGTGGGAGAAAACACCACTTTCTTTCAAAATTACAAATGCACATATCCTCTGGCCAGCATTTCCACTCGTAGGGATTTAATTTACAGATCCTTGTGCATGTTCAAAATGACATATGTCCAAGATTATTCATTGCAGAATTTTTATAATATATGAGAAAATACATTTTAAGTGAAAAAGGCATAGATATTTGTTTTCTACTGTTCATTCAATATTAATGAAGGAGAGAGGTTAAACATACACATGTATATATTTGGGAATTCATATAATATATGTGGGAAAAAATACATAGAAACAAATACAAATTGAATGAAGTCCCTCTCTCTTTTACATTCTATTTGAAGACTGGTTTATGGGGTTTATAATACATACTAAGTAATTAGAAAAAGACTGAGGTGCTGATGGTGAGGCATGGGAGACATCCAAGTCCAAATCAAAGAGGCATCTGGGAAATGAGACATAAAAGACCACATATTATGTTATTACATTTACAAATGTCCAGAAGACGCAAATCTATAGAGACAGTAGAAAAATAAAGTGGTTGCCTGGGGCTAGCATTGGGCATATGCAGCAGATGAAACTGAGTGCTAGAGATCTTTCTGGGGCAGTGGAAATGTTCTAAAACTGGACAGTGGTGATGGTTGCACAACTTCGTGAGTTTACTTAAAAAATTATTGAATTATACATTTAAAGTGGGGGAATTTTACGGTATTTAAATTTTATCTCAATAAAGATGTTAAAAATAAATAAGCAAGCATATGTAAGGAAAAAAAATTAAAAGAAGATTCTGGAGTGTTTAAGAAGAAAGTAAAAGAAGGAACCAATGGTGAGAGCAGCAGCAGCACCAGGAACACCAACTGTCAGTGAAAATAACCTCATAACTCACAGAGGGGCTTTAGATCTTGGAAAGACATGCAGGGTTCTAGGCACCTGCTTTAATGATTAATCCCACATTCCTGCTCTCTCTCACAAATACCGCAGAAGTTATACTTTTAGTATGATTAGAAGAATAGAGTGCAGTGTTTGACGGTGGTGCCTGGTACAAAGTAAATGTTAAGTAAATGTCACCTGTTATTATTTCCTTCCATATTATTAAAAACAGGCTCTTTATCTCTTTGTATCAAGTCTCTCTTGTTCCTTCAATCCATCATCTTATCAGCAACTTGATATACCTTACCTGGAAGAACTCATCACTGCAGCAGAAATCACCCATGCGTGGGTTTGATTTCTCCCTGGACAGTCTGCTGTTTGATTCCTCCCTGGACAATCTATTATCTGGATCACTCTGGAAGTCTGGTAAAATACTTGGAGACCCTGCTTCTCACCACTCAGGAGGTTTACAATTGCCTATGAGATGCTCAGTGACAAATATCATTCATTTTGAATAAAAGTGGGGACTGACAATATTGAATTTTACCTGGGGTAAAATTGGCCCTGTTCCTGAATGGGCCAATTAAGAAATTCTTCCACCTTTTTGTATTCCAGGAAATGGCTTATTGCAAAGAACCACCTTTCCCCATATGACTTAGATAGAACTCATGGATATCACCACCCATCCTTGTTTACCTATAACAAGGCCAGGCACAGACCTCCAAATTCTTATTGTTTGCCTCAAAAATGATTGGCCGAACTGTTTGTACTTACTGACCCATCTGGGCAATATATCTGAAATCTGGACTTGACCAAACTGTAATTGGGCTTCTCTCCTTCTCACAGGCCCTTTAACCTTGACCCAACCTTGGCCTGAGCCAGCATACAATCCCTCCTTAATGACCCATTTTTTAAAAGGAAAAAACATTTCAAGATCAACTATCCAATCTTGATACCCTTTCATGCCCTGTTCTTTCTAGTCTTGCTGATTGTTTCCTGTAAAAGGAAATAAAGTCTTTTCCTGTCTGACCTTTGAGACACTTGAGGATTTCATGGTCAGTTTTTCCCTATTGCAATAGTTCCTTTCCCCCTCTCTTGCCATAATACTTTGGAATAAAGTCTGTTCTTAACTAAATCCAGATTTCTTTTTTTAAACTTACAGGTTTAATGAAGTGTAGGAGGTACCCAAACAGATGTTTTAATGCTCAGTTCATTTTCTGCTTTCTTATCCAATTACCCTCACCCACAGGAATTTTACTTTGGTATACTTAGAAGAAAGCTGCTGCATTTGCTGGGGATGGAGTGGGGGCCAGAGTAAAACCTTTTCTTCTTCTTGTCTTTTTGTTTTTTAGGATGGTTTGTGGGGGTGGTGACAGTCTGACAATCAGATTTAATTATAAATCAGAAGGCACTTGGTTCCAATGGAAGGACAAAGGATAAAGAACCAATGATAAGAGGCACAACAGTGGCCAAAATGTAAGTAAAATGACCTCTTTACACAGATGGGTTCCATAGAACAAATACCTGCCAGTCACATAGGTGGCTTTAATGCACAACCTATTTGCCTCTCTCCTTGGCAAGTACCATCCTTAATCCCTCCAGGAATTGCACTTGAGAATAAACAAGCTGATAATAAGTTTTGGAAGGGGGTACTTCTGTAAGAGAGTTTGAGGTTTAGTTAAATGTCACCCTGCCCTGGTCACAGCAATGGCATGTTTCATAACCATAGTCTTGAACTTTTACCCCTTAGGAATTGTTCTCAAGCATGCATAGAAGAAATTCGGATTTTATCTTTGTTCAGAATGAGAGGGATGGAAAAAGAGGCCTTCAGGTTGCAACATGAATGCTGTCCTGCCAAATGGATCAGATTTATTGCTAGAGGTATCCCTCTGTTTCCCCAGGTAACCACCCCACATCCCTGGTCCCAGGTAGGCGATAATTGGACATTCTTAGAAAGTATATCAAGTTACTAGAACTGGAGTTCCTGAGAAAAAAGAAGTCCTCTCTATTTCTGCCTGTGCCTCCAGGGGGAGGCCAGAACCACTTTTAGAATGGGTACCCAAACTAACATTTTCCTCATTGCCCTTCATTTGTCCTGGTTAAGGCCCTTAGCAAATCTGAACTAAATGGCCATCCCCAGAATATCCTTAACACTTGGAAATGGAGAGGGATCTAGGAATTCCTCAACTCTTCCCTTATCGATCTCCATATTATTGTTATTTTTGATACCTTCACAGTTTCCAGCTGTGTCACTCATAGAATCTACCGAATGCCTATCTCCCCACCTTCTCACCTTCCCAGTACTCTGCTGATCTGGCCTACAAGATGCCAAGGGATGTTAAGACCATGTGATAACATGAGGGGTTCCCATGGGGACAGACATGTTTGCTCATTAAAGCTGGCAGGAACACCAAGGTCTGCCAATGTGCACAGGCTTCAAGGTTATTTCTGGACCAGTGTCTTTTGTTCAGTTTTTGCTAAGGAATATGACAGAAGGAATGACGAGACAAAAGAGAAGACTGTCCCAGTAGCCATTCTTTTTTATTTTTAAATTTCAGCATATTATGGGGGTACAAATGTTAAGGTTATGTATATTGCCCTTGCCCCCCTCCCCGCTCAAGTCAGAGCTTTAAGTGTGACCATCTGCCACCAGTAGCCATTCTTAATGTGAAGGGCCTGCTAGTGGAGTTAATGCAGAATGGAGTTAATGCAGAATGTAGGACAGACCCCTACGGGGTCTTCCCCCTCAGGAAACTCAGCCCCAGCACAGGAATTCTCCTAGACAGAGTCTGTCATCCTGCAATTTGGGGAGTGTGCTGACCATGACCTGGAGTTAGAAGTTACATTTTTTTATCTGTATATACATATTTGTAAAACCATTCTTACCTCTCTACCTGCATGCACTCTGATATTTTCTATTCTATTCTACACTATTCCTTTTTAGAAACTTCTGTTCATGACCTGCATACACTCTGATATTTTCTATTCTATTCTACACTATTCCTTTTTAGAAACTTCTGTTCATGACTCATTAAGTAGATTTCACCTTTGAAAAGTTTGAAAAACCCTGGCCTGGGATAGCAGGGGTGTGAGTCTCTGATTTAAACTGCTAGCAGTTTAAGCAGGCATTTGCTAAACCTGGAGTCCCTTTCTGATGCAAGGGGTTATTTTAAAAATAGTTTTTTTCTGCCACTGTTTCTGTCAGAAAACAATTTCCTATTTTTTATCTGGTACACAGTGTTAACCTTAAAAAGCAATCCTGAAAACAGAAGAAAAATATTATAGTTTATCACAGCCCCCTTCTCCCTAACTACATCTCCACCCAATATCATGACATTGTCTTTTTTCTCAGCATACTCATGTGGAATTGCTGGAGGAGAGGGATTTGCATGGGAGAGCAGGAGTGTGGGATTGGTCATTAAAATAGCTGTCTTCTGGGAGGCCGAGGTGGGCGGATTGCTGGAGGTTGGGAGTTCAAAACTAGCCTGAGCAAGAGCGAGACCCTGTCTCTACTATAAATAGAAAGAAATTAATTGGCCAACTAATATATATAGAAAAAAAATTAGCCGGGCATGGTGGTGCATGCCTGTAGTCCCAGCTACTCAGGAGGCTGAGACAGGAGGATTGCTTGAGCCCAGGAGTTTGAGGTTGCTGTGAGCTACGCTAATGCCACGGCACTCACTCTAGCCTGGGCAACAAAGTGAGACTCTCTCTCTCAAAAAAAAGAAAAAAAATAAAATAGCTGTCTTGGCTCCTGCAAGTCATTACAACACCTAAAACCCTTCTGTAAATCATGAGAATACTTTTACTGACAACTGGGGCTATTCTTTCTTTCACTTTCGGTTCTCCTCTCTACCTGATCCCCAAAGTATCACTTCTCTTCCTTCACAGAGTATTAGCCATACAAAACAACCCAGAGAAAGGAAGACAGGAGAATAGGGCTTCTCCCCACCACTCCCAGCAAATACCGTGGATTTTTTATACCTTTGCTCAAGTGTTGTGGGTTATTTGTGAGAAGGAACAGGAATGTGGGGTTGGGCTTTTAAGCCTCTGTGTGAGTCATGAGGTTATTTTTACAGTCACTGCTGAGATTCTTTTTATGAAATTACATGCTTTTCTAAAAAGTACGTTAATGTTTTTGTTGCCAGATATACCAGGCATGACTGTAGCTGGCTTGACATCTGTAAATATATATTTATAATATACATAAATATACACACTAATATGTACCATTTCAATAGCCTCATTTTACAGATATGGAAATGTAGACTTGGATTAATTGATTTACCTAAGGTTACAGTTTATTAATGGAAAAAATGAAGCATTGCAAATTGCTGTTTTCTTGAGCTTTTTCATCTTTTTTGATACATATGCTGATTTCATGGAGTTAAATGAAGTGCTTCTCATCCAGAGGACCACATCCCCCTCTTTGAGAATCACTGATACCCAGAAAATAGTCTATTTTCTGATAATTCCTACACATTAATAAGATATGGTTGGTGCATGTTCTCAGTCATATGTAAAAGCTGAAATTGTTGATCTCATAGAAGTAGAGAGTAGAATAGGGGTTACTAGAGGCTGGGAATGGGAGGAGAGGGAGATAGGGAAAGGTTAGCCATCATCCCCAACCTTTTTGGCACCAGGAACAGGTTTCATGGAAGACAATTTTTCCACAGATGGAGTGGTGCGGGGTGGCAGAACTCAGGCAGCAATGCTAGCGATGGGGAGAAGCTGTAAATACAGATGAGGCTTCACTGGCTGACCCTGCCACTCACTTCCTGCTGTGCACCCCTCCCCACTGTTTTCCTGTGAACCCCACCCCCACTGTTTTCCTAACTTTCTTGGAAGACAGTTTTTCTACTGACAGGGTGGGGAGATAAGGTGGAGGGAGCAGAGCTCTTCAGCCTGGTCCCTAACAGGCTGTGAACTTGGGGTTGGGGACCACAGGGTTAAAGGATACAGAATTACAGCTAGATAGGAAAAATGAGTTCTGGTGTTCTATAGCACTGTAGGGTGACTATAGTTAACAATTTATTGTCTATTTTCAAAGAGCTAGAAGAAGAGATTTGGAGTGTTCCCAACACAAAGAAATTATAAATATTTCAGGTGATGAGGCCGGGGCGGTGGCTCACGCCTGTAATCCTAGCTCTCTGGGAGGCCGAGGTGGGCGGATCATTTGAGCTCAGGAGTTCGAGACCAGTCTGAGCAAGAGCGAGACCCCATCTCTACTATAAAAAAAAGAAGGAAATTAATTGGCCAACTAATATATAGAGAAAAAAATTAGCCGGGCATGGTGGCGCATGCCTGTAGTCCCAGTTGCTTGGGAGGCTGAGGCAGCAGGATTGCTTGAGCCCAGGAGTTTGAGGTTGCTGTGAGCTAGGCTGACGCCACGGCACTCACTCTAGCCTGGGCAATAAAGTGAGACTCTGTCTCAAAAAAAAAAAAAAAAATTTCAGGTGATGGATGGCCTTATTGCCCTTATTTGATCACTACACATCGTGTGCATGTATCAAAATATCACCTGTATTCCATAAATATGTACAACTATATATAAATTAAAAATAGAAAGCAAAAAAAGTTAAGTTTATACTGTAGTCTATTAAGTGTACATTAGCATTATGTCTAAAAATACATATAGTTAAAAAATACTGACTGGTGGAGGGTTTAAGGAAGCAGGGCTCTAGATTGGATGCTATTAGGAAGTGGAGGTTATTCTATGATTGGATATCTCAATATATCTTACCTATAGGGAGTGCTGACTAGCACAAGCTGTAATTGGTAAAGAGGTAGGAGTCACGTATTTTAGCTGAGAGAGGAAGAAGTTTGATATTTTGTGGATTTCACAATGACCTTGTTTTTAGACAATGACTTTGTGCTTAGACAAATTTACAGAGTAGTCTTGTTTTGTCTTTCTCATAGTTTCAGAATGAACTTTGTTGATTTTGGTGTTTTATTAGGTTGTTTATGTCTAACAGGAGAATAACAAGGCCTTGTTGTGAGTGCCAGGCAAGCTTCTAACAAGTGTCCAACGAGTTCTTGAATAGCAGAGGCTACTTTTTTCTTTCTCAAGTTTTTAAGAAATAGTATAATGAACCGACCACTCAATCCAAGTGCTAGAACATTAACAATAACTTTAACATCTATTATGTGTTCCCCCCCATTCTATCCCCTTGCCTCATACCAAGAGCTAGCTGCTCTCCTGAATTGTCTGATTATTGTTACCTTGCTTTTCTTTTTTTAAATCTCATATATAAGCTTAAAATTCATATTGCATAATTTTGCATGTTTTTGAACATAATATTCCAGTAAATAAAGAGTATTCTGCCAAATTTATTTTTCTAGGTCTTTGTTTTCTCACATAACATTATTTTACTATGATCAGTCTATGTTGCTGCATGTAGTTCTAGTTCATTCCCTTACATTGCTGTATGATATTCCATTGTGTGAATTTACCACATTTTGTTTATCCATTCTCTTGTGATTAGGAGTTTTTGTTCTTTTGAGTGTTTTTGCTTTTATATATGGTGATGATACAGAATTTCTTATTGTTGAATTCTACATATACAACAGTTTCTTTTGATTATATACCTAAGAGAGGAATTGTTGGTTCATATACATGTGAGTGTTCAACTCTGGAAAATACTGTCAAATTGTTTTCCAAAGGGGTTGTATAAATTTACAATCCTACCAGCAATGTATAAGAAATCCACTGACCTAATCCTCTCTCACACTTGGAATTATCATATTAATTTTGTTAATCAAATATATGTAAAATAGTATATCATTTTAATCATGATTTGCTTATCTCTGATTACTAAGAAGGATCCTCATTTCATATATCGTATTGGACTTACATGTTTTCTCTTCTGTGAAATACTTGTTTGGTTTTTTCCTCCATTTTTCGATTGGGTTACTTGGGTTTTTTTTCTTATTGAATTGTAGGAGTTCTTCATGTATTCTTGATGCTAATGTTTTATTGATTGAATGTATGGCAGATATCACCTTCTAGCTTGATTGCTTGTCTTCATTTTCTTTAATTTGCTTTTTTCATAGATGGAAATTCTTGATTTTAATGCAGTTTATGTTAGCTTTTTATTTTCTTATGGTTAGAACTTTTTTGAGGGCTTTTGAGAAATCTTTCTGTACCCCGAGGATAGAAAGATATTTGATTGTATCTTCTCCTAAAAGTTTTAAAGGTTTCCTTTTATATCTAAGTTCTTAATCTATCTGGAGTGGATTTTCATTTTTAAAATATGGTCAAAAATTGCTTTTCAGACTTTGGCTAAAATCAAATGTAAAATGTGGACGACCAATTTTTCCAGCTCCATTTGCTGAGCAACCCCTGCTTTCCTAGTGTTTTTCAGTACTTCCTATGTTATATATCAGAGTTACATCTGTGCACATTTCTGCTTCTGGGCTGTCTATGTTCCACTGGTCAATTTTTCTACCCCTTTTCTCAGTCTTTATCTGTGTCATTTTTTTTTCTTTTTTTTAATTTCAGCATATTATGGGTGTACAAATGTTTAGGTTACGTATATTGCCCTTGGCCCCCTACCCCCATCTGTGTCATTTTAATACATTTTCCCTAATTGTTTTTTATTAAGCTTTTTATTATGCAAATTTTAGACATATACAAAGATAGAGAAAATGTTGTAATGATCATCTTAATACTAGTTACCAATCCAATTTCAATAATTTCAAGGAATGACCAATGTCATTTCATCTATACTCCTACGCAACTCCACTTGCCCTCATCCTACATTATTTTAAAGCAAATTCCAAGCCCCATATCTTTTTTTCCTATAAATATTGATCATGTATCTATAAAATATAAGGACTCTTAAGAAAACACAATCATGGGCCAGGCGCGGTGGCTCACGCCTGTAATCCTAGCACTCTGGGAGTCCGAGGAGGGAGGATTGCTCGAGGTCAGGAGTTCGAAACCAGCCTGAGCAAGAGTGAGACCCCGTCTCTACTCTAAATAGAAAGAAATTAATTGGCAAACTAATATATGTAGAAAAAATTAGCCAGGCATGGTGGCACATGCCTGTAGTCCCAGCTACTCGGGAGGCTGAGGCAGGAGGATCGCTTGAGCCCAGGAGTTTGAGGTTGCTGTGAGCTAGGCTGACGCCACAGAACTCACTCTAGCCTGGGCAACAAAGCGAGACTCTGTCTCAAAAAAAAAAAAAAAAAAGGGAAAAGAAAACACAATCATGATATCCTTGTCAAACATGCATTATTAAATAATATTTCCTAAAATATTTAGTCAGTGCTCAAGTTTTAAAATTTAAAAGTCAGGATCCAAATAATGTCTAAACCTTGGTATTGGTTAATATCTTTCCTAAATCTATTTTAATCTCTAGATTTCTTGAGACTTAAAAAACAGTCGATAAGAAAACAAATATCCTAATTTAAAAATGGGTAAGGGCCGGGCGCGGTGGCTCACGCCTGTAATCCTAGCTCTCTGGGAGGCCGAGGTGGGCGGATCATTTGAGCTCAGGAGTTCGAGACCAGTCTGAGCAAGAGCGAGACCTCATCTCTACTATAAACGGAAAGAAATTAATTGGCCAACTAATATATATAGAAAAAAATTAGCCGGGCATGGTGGCGCATGCCTGTAGTCCCAGTTGCTTGGGAGGCTGAGGCAGCAGGATTGCTTGAGCCCAGGAGTTTGAGGTTGCTGTGAGCTAGGCTGACGCCACGGCACTCACTCTAGCCTGGGCAATAAAGTGAGACTCTGTCTCAAAAAAAAAAAAAAAAAGGGAAAAAAAAATAAAAATGGGTAAAATATCTAAACAGATACCTCAGCAAAGAAAATATGCAGATAGCAAGTAAGCATATGAAGATGATGCGAAGTATCATATGCCACTGGAGATTTCCAAATTGAAACAATAATGGCTACAACAACAAACACCTATCATATGGCTGCATATACAGTTTGTTTATCCATTCACCTTTTGAGGGTCATCTGGTTGCTTCCAAGTTTTGACATTTATGAATCAAGCTACTATAAACATTTGTGTGCAGATTTTTGTGTGGACATGAGTTTTCAACTCATTTGGGTAAATACCAAGGAGTGTGATTACTGGATCATGATAAGATTATGTTTAGTTTTACAAGTTACCAAACTGCCTTCACAAGTGGCTGTACCATTTTGAATTCCCGCCAGTAATAAATGGGAGTTCCTGTTGTTCCATATCCCTGCCAGCACATGGTGTTGTCAGTGTTCTGAATTTTAACCATTCTAAGAGGTGTTTACTATTGTTTGTTGGTGACTACTTCTCACCAACTTCCCTAGTACCACCCTAGTCTAAATCACTATCATTTTTTGACTAGATTATTGCAATATATCTAACTGCACTCTCTGATTCTACCACACCTGCCTATTTTCTACACACCATCTCCAGTGATGCTCTTAAAAGAAAAGTCAGATAATGTCACTTCTGCTTTAAAGCAGCTTATAATACCTTCCCATTTTACTCAGAGTAAAACCAAAATCCTTACGGTGGACTACAAGACCCCTTGTTACTGTTTTTTAAAATTTCATGTCTTACTACTGGCACTCTTGCTCACTCCTCTTCCTCCAAAAGCGGCCCATTTCATTCATTGTTTTGGCCACTCTAATAAATGTTTTTCATCTGGAAACTAATGTCCTTCATTTCTGAGAAATTTTCTTGAGTTATTTCGGTGGTGATTTATTCCCCTTCATTTTCTATGTTTTTTTTTTCCTGGAACTCATATTATTGAGATATTGTATCCCTTGGATCCAATTTAAAAACGTATTTTCTCTCCCATCAGTTTCATCTCTTTTTCATTTTGCTCTACTTCCTGAGAAATTTCCTCAATTTTATTTTTCAAATTTTCTATTGAGTGTTTCATTTTTGATGTTATATATTTAACTTTTAAGGGCTCTGACATTGTTAGAAAGTTCCTCTCATCTACTATTATTTTTGTTGCATAAATCTATTTATACATAAGTATATTGTAGTACCTCATGCTTATACCTTTGCTGTCATCTTAATTTCTTTTTTTTACAGATACTCATTTTACAAAAGAGCACATCTTCTCTTCTCTCTGCATTTTTTCTGATGTTTTCTGTGGGTAGACCTGGTTATCTTGCAGTAACAACTCATTCCCATATCGTAGGGGCTTACATTTAAAAATTACTTATTTATCATTCACGCTATATGTCCACTGAGGTTTGGCTAGAGGGTCTGCTCTGTGTCTTCCTCACTCCAGAATCCAGGCTGATGGAGAAGCCTCATTCTGGAGCCTTGCCAGGTGTGGGAGAAAAAGTAAAGAATGTGAGGCATGTACTTATTCTTGAAGCTTCTGCTGGGAACTGATAAATGTTATTTTTGCTAAAATTTCTTTGGCCAAAGCAAGTTACATGACCATATATAACTTCAAAGGGGAGGTGGATAGATGCAATCCTACTATGTGCCCAGAAGGAGAGAGAGGACTAGAATATTTATGAAGAGTCCTAATAGCTATTGCTATCTGATCTCACTAAGTTTGAGGGTGAGAGTTTATGCTATCCTGTCAACTTCCCAACAGGTGCTTACACCTAATATTTCCCTTGTCTTAAGTCACTAGTATTCCTTTAGCATCTGATTTTCTTTGTGCTGGCGTAGTAACTAAGTCTTCATTCACTTCTATGATTTCCTTTTTTTTTTTCCTCCCAGTGACTAAAAAGTGATAGTGTACTCTTTAAGTCAAATTTGTTTGTTCTTTATAGCTTCATCAATGGCTGACTTCTCCCTCTTAGGACTTCCTTATAAGGAGTATCTCATTTAATAATATACCATTTAATTACATTAACAGAACCCTCTATTAGAGGATTATTTCCCAGGCTAATAAGTATTATTGCTGTGGGGATTTCTATGTTCTCAATATTTGACAGTGTTTTGATCTTTGTCATCTGTTTCAAAGGAACTTCAACCTAATCTTTGCCACTAAGCCCTGAGTTTGCTGTATTAGGTACATCTGTTACTTAGAGAGAGGGTTTAGCCAGATTTGCATATTTTCAGATACAGCAATTAGTTCATCCAGAATCTTTTCATGTGCAGTGGTCCAGTGGACAATTAAAACAATTAGTTACAATTTTCTCCTAACAAAAAAGGAGGAAAATGTGCTTCTTGTTTTGGGGGATGATTTAGTATAAACAGTATTAATACATTTGCCTGTAGATGGTGTCAGCCAAACTTGGCATAATCATGACAAAAATAACTTATTCACAAATGAAGACTTATAAAATTATTCACATCTGTCGACCCAGTAGTCTCCCTTTTGAGAATTTAGGACTATTTTTAGAAATTAAAAAGTTCTAGATCTCAGTATGTTCCTTGAAAACTGAGAAGCAACTTAAATATTCAAACCTAGCAGATATTTTACTTAGTACATAGAGTCTCTGATAAGTACTGAATGGTTTCCTATGAAATTTTGATAATTGTACTTTAAGCAAATTCTAACCTTTTGCTTCCTGTGGGATCCGGTGCCAGGCTAGATGATAATGGAAGTAATAGATAAGTATGATTTTCATTCATGTGACTGTATGCAGATCTCTGCTGAAACCTGTTGTGAAAGGTTCTTGTAATAAACATGAAACATTCAAGAAGTAAAGAAGCTACTTTCATCTAATTATTCATGATGAGGTTTATCAGCATGCATTTTTATTCTCTCCAGGAGACCCCAGAGCTTACTCACTATTATATTAAGTGGAGCTTGTAGAACTAATAGGTTCACAAGTGGTGTTTTTCTTAGAATATTTATAAATTTTGACTAGAGTGGTATTTTTGTTTTTTAATATATGTTAGAATTAAGCAACAGGGGTATAAACTACTAAATCATACATCCATTATAATAATAATGATGATAACTAACACTTTATTTAACCCTTATTGTGTGCAAATTACAATTTATGTGCTTTATATCCATCATATATTTTAATTCTCACAACCATATGAGGTAGAAAGACAGTACTTCAAATACTTTTGACTTGACTGGGCTATTATGTCAGTAGAAGACTGTGAGAAGAGTGAGTTTGTTTCTCTGTGAATGATCCCTTTCCTTAATCCTTATATTAGGTTAAGATTTTTCCCTAATCTAATGTTCATTCAGTTACCTTGGTATCAGGACTAAGAATGCTTCATTTGGACACATGATAATATACTAACTATTGCTATAATTTTTATTATAAATTATTATAAAAGTAATATATATAAAGGATAAATTATGAAATACAGATAAAGAAAAGAAGAAAAAGAGCCTCAGCTGTAACTACTGACAATATTTTAGTTCATTTCCTTCCAAACTGTCAATATGAGATGTAGATGTCCTTAAAAGTATCTTTCCGGGCATAGATAAGACTATTTGCAGTTATTTGCTTAATTGAAAAATTTGAAACTTAGATTTTAAGTTCAGCTGATAAATCTTATGATTTTATTCATAAATCTAATGATCCAAACTCCCGTGAATATTTTAAGCTTCATTTACTGTAGTAATCATTTCACTATGTACATGTGTATCAAAACATCATGTTGTACACATTAAATATATATGATAAACATATATTGAATGCATTTTATTTTCTCTGTAAGCCTTTCAAACCCATTTTCTGCAAAAAATTCTTCCCACATATCTAAATAATTCTATTTTATTGAAATTAAGCATGTGGATTGCAAATATTATCTTAAACACTTTAGTATATAACAAACTTAGTAACTGTCTTATAGTTTTAACTTTGAAATCACACATTCTATATGAGAATCATATAGAATGATTTCTCTCTGCATCCGTACCAGCATCTATTGTTTTTTTGACTTTTTTTTTTTTCTATATGAGAATCATATAGAATGTTGGATTCTTTCATTTGCCAACTTCTCAAAAAATACAAATATTTTAAATACCAAGTATATACAAATATGTTATGGACTTAATTTACTTCATTTTTAATACTTAATTTTGTATTTTCCCTCGTTTCTAGGAAAAGAAACACATTTGGGGTTTCCATTTCAGGGGATTAGGGTTGCTTTGTCAACTAGAATTTTTAACCAGGCTCATTTGATTTTTCCGATGACTTCGAAAGACAACTTCTGCCATTCTTTGTAGTCTAGAAAACAATAGGGACTCTATGTACAAAAGGTTGGTTATTCTGGAGCTGAAGAGACCATTATGTATTTATATATATATTTTTTTTCATCCATTCTACTCAAAGATGTATGTAATTCCTAATAAGAATGAGCTAATTTTCTTTTATTCACTGTTTGTTTTGATTTTTTTGCTTCTTTCAAAACATTTTAATGTCTTCCTATCTGGCTCTAAAATCTCAGTGTTATATACTTCACATCCTTATCTAATTTTTAACTTCTATCAACTTTATAATATGATTTAGGTAGATGATTTTATGATTTATAACATGATTTATGTAGAGAGAATTCTTTATTATTTTCAATTTTTATTCTGACTAGCCAGGCCAAAATTCTCATAGATATTTATAAGACATCCAACTGAATTCTATATATCCTATTGGTGTTAGTTTGGCTTTACGGTCACAGTACTACTAAAGTCATGCTAATAATAAACTTTTTCATATGATACACACACACACACATATTCTTAAAAATTAAATCATATGCATGCTGCTTTGTTACCCTGGATTTAAAATTTTTTTTTTTGTTTTTATTTCAAAACATTAAGGGGGTACAAGTGTTTCTATTGTATGGATAACTTGCATAATACCTAAGTCAGGTCTCTTTGTGTGTCTCTCACCAGAATAGTGTTCATTGTACCCAATAGGTTAGTTTTTATCCCATACCTCCCTCCCAACCTCCCCCTTTTTGGGTTTCTCATATCTATTGCTTTGTGCCTATGTGTACCTATCGTTTAGCTCCCACTTATTAGTGAGAACATACGGTGTTTGGTTTTCCATTTCTGAGATACTTCACTTAGGATAATGGTCTCCAGTTCCATTCAAGTTGCTACAAATGACATTATTTCATTCCTTCTTACGGCTGAGTAGTATTCCATGGTATATATATACCACATTTTCTTTATTCACTCATGAATAAATGGGCACTCAAGTTGATTCCACATCTTTGCAATTGTGAATTGTGCTGTGATAAACATTCGAGTGCAGGTGTCTTTTTGATAAAATGACTTCATTTCCTTTGGGTAGATATCCAGGAATGGGATTGCTGAATTGAATGATAGGTCTACTTTTTTTTTTTTTTTTTAAGGAATCTCCATACTACTCTTCATAGAGGTCATACTAATTTGCAGTCCCGCCAACAGTGTGTAAGTGTTCCTTTCTCTCTGCATCCGTACCAGCATCTATTGTTTTTTGACTTTTTTTTTTTTTTTTTGAGACAGAGTCTCACTCTTTTGCCCAGGCTAGAGTGCCATGGCGTCAGCCTAGCTCACAGCAACCTCAAACTCCTGGGCTCAAGTGATCCTTCTGCCTCAGCCTAATTTCTTGTCCAGCTAATTTCTTTCTATTTTTAGTAGAGACTGGGTCTCGCTTTTGTTCAAGCTGGTCTGTAACTCCTGACCTTGAGTGATACATCAGCCTCGGCCTCCCAGAGTGCTAGGATTACAGGCATGAGCCACCACACTGGCCTGTTTTTGTTTTTTGAGATAGAGTCTCACTCTGTTACCTGGGCTAGAGTGCAGTGGCATCGTTAGAGCTCACTGCAACATTAAACTCCTGGGTTCAGGCAATCCTCCTGCCTGCCCCTCCTGAGTAGCTGGAACTACAGGTATGCATCAGCATGCCTGGCTAATTCTTTTATTTTCTATAGAGATAGACTCTTGCTCTTGCCCAGACTGGTCTCAAACTCCTGGTCTCAAGCAATCCTCCTACTTCATCCTCCCAAAGTGCTAGGATTACAAGTATGGGCCAACATGCCTGGGTAGACATCTCAGCTTTCTGACATTGCCTTTGTCTAGCTTCCCTGATGGTCACAAGAAGGATAAGACAATTCCAGGTGTCACATGCACATGATATAACAGTGCCTACTGGACAAAGGTAGGTTGTTTCTTCCTATGTTCCTTTTTTTTTTTTTTTTTTTTTGAGACAGAGTCTCACTTTGTTGCCCAGGCTAGAGTGAGTGCCATGGCGTCAACCTAGGTCACAGCAACCTCAAACTCCTGGGCTCAAGCAATCGTGCTGCCTCAGCCTCCCGAGTAGCTCGGATTACTGGCATGCACCACCATGCCAGCTAATTTTTTCTATATATATTAGTTGGCCAATTAATTGCTTTCTATTTATAGTAGAGACGTGGTCTCGCTCTTGCTCAGGCTGGTTTCGAACTCCTGACCTCGAGCAACCCACCCACCTCGGCCTCCCAGAGTGCTAGGATTACAGACGTGAGCCACCGGGCCTGGCCCCTATGTTCCTTTTTTAATGGCAGAAAAGCCTTTCCCAAAGCACACCCATCAAATCTCCCACAATGTCTTATTGGCCAGAAGTGGATCACATGACCGCAACTAAATCTACCATTATTAAAAGGAGTGAGGGCTAGGTGCAGTGGCTCATGCCTGTAATCCCACCACTTTGGAAGGCCAACGTGGAAGGATCACTTAAGGCCAGAAATTAAGACTAGCCTAAGCAGCATAGTGAGACCCCATCTCTACAAACAATAATAAAATTAGCCAGGCCTAATGGCACACGCCTATAGTCCCAGCTACTTGGGAGGCTGAGGCAGGAGGATTGCTTGAGCCCAGGAATTTGAGGCTGCAGCGACCTATGATCATGCCACTGCACTCCAGCCTGGGCATTAGAGTGAGACCTTGCCTAAGGAAAAAAAAAGGACTGAGATTACAATGATTGTGTTAGACTAATTAGGGATTGCCCCCACTCACGCATGAGTGGGAATAGATACTTAGGTAGCCCACAGAGTCTGCTACTCATATGAATAAGTATAAACCCTCACGATCATGCTTAATGACTATAGTATTTAAATATATGGGGCTACCATGATCATTCAACCAATCTCCTATTGTGAACATGTACACATGTAATTTTTGCAATGCTATAACACATATCTTTATATGTACATGTTAGTGTACTTATTTAATGATTTCTTTGGGATTTATTAGTCCTTAAGAAAGTGCTGGATTAGAGTATGAACGTTTTGAATAATACATTTGATAATTATGGCTAAATGTTTCCCAAGAAAGATTGTGCCAATTTGCATTTGCACAAGCGATTTTTGAGGCCCTTTTCTGTAAAAATTCATTATTTCAATATTTTCTACATAAATGAAAAATGATATCCAATAGTTGTTTTATTAGCATTTAAAAGGTATATTTTGAATAAGAATACATTTATGTCTTCAAATACAAAAAGCTCAGTGACATTCAATAAAAGGCCTCCCTCCTTAATTTACATTTTTTATTGTTAATACTCATGAAGTTTAATATATTTTTAAGTACTGATCATTCCTTATGATTCTGTTGTGTTGGGGTCTGTGAATGACTTGTCTTTTTTTAATATGTATTTTAAATTTTTCATTCATAGTTTATTGAAAAAAATCCCCGTATTTATCCATGGTCTATTATATATGTGTTACAATATTTTATCCTAAGTTTGGTGTTCATTTATTTTTCATATAAACATCTAAATATTTCTTTATAGATTCTGCCTTTTCTTACTTTTTTTTTTTTTTTTTTGAGACACATTCTCACTTTTTCCCCAGGCTAGAGTGCCGTGGCGTCAGCCTAGCTCACAGCAACCTCAAACTCTTGGGCTTAAGCAATCCTCCTGCCTCAGCCTCCTGAGTAGCTGGGACTACAGGTATGTGCCACCATGCCCAGCCAATTTTTTTCTCTATATATTTTTAGTTGGCCAATTAATTTATTTCTATCTTTAGTAGAGACGGGGTCTCGCTCTTGCTCAGGCTGGTTTCGAACTCCTGACCTTGAGCGATCTGCCTGCCTCGGCCTCCCAGAGTGCTAGGATTAGGTGAGCCACCATGCCTGGCCCTTTTCTTACTTTTTAACTTTTCTCATGTCCTACCTGCTTTTGTTTTTATACTTAGAAGGAGTCTTCCAACCCTGAAATCAAGTAAATGCCCACCTATATTTCCTTGTAATTTTTTAATAATTTCACTTTTATTTTACTGAAATAAAGACTATCTAAAATCATGTTGCAAAATTTTAATGCATAATTATTTATCATATAATGTTAAATGGAAAAATAAGAATATAAAATATATTAGAAAATATATCAAAAGAAAAAATAGGTGTATTCATATGATTGCATAGAAAAAAATATTTAAACTTCTGGTTGCTGCTCCAATATGCAAACAACTTGGAATTCATCACTCCTAAACTTACAAGAAAAATCTGAACAAACTGAAAATCAACTTTTCTTAGACCCACTACAGAATTGAGGTCACAGGGTAAACCAAGCCCCAAAATCTGGAGAGATAGGTCAATCTAGACAGTCACAGATATACTGTTTACCTGGAGCAGAGGCCACAGGAGCCATAAACTTGCAGAAACACATAAATGATAATTTTGACCAATTACTAGAGGCTGAGTGTGGACTAGTGTAAGTGTAAGAAACTCCTGGTGGCCACATTCTTAGTGGGCCACCCACAGTTTTGTGTGTTTTACGTTCAGGATCCCCACCAAGTTCTCATTATGAAGATCCAAGAAAGACCCACCCCTTCATGGCTCTGGCAGTAAGAAGGGAAGAGTAAACATTGTCAAATATACTCAAAGCATTCTCCAAAGAAAGGGCTTACTATCCAGGGCTTACTTACCAGAGCTTTATCCTAGCTAAGAGGAAGGTATATCTGTGAATCCAGCCACTTCTAGCTTTTTTGTCTCATCTAAGGGAGGAAAAATTTAAAAAACACTTAAGGTCATAGCCCAGAGACACAGGCCCACTACAATATTGAGATTGAACCTCTAGAAGATAGAATGCTTTCTCACGTCACACCTTTCCACCACATCAACAGGATCCCATTATAAAAGCATTGAATTATAGCTGAAATTGGTGCATGTCATAGACTAGTTAAGAAAGAATTCCTAGCCAAGGGTGATGGCTCACACCTGTAATCCCAGAACTTTGGGAGGCTAAGGTGGGAGTATGGCTTGAGGCCAGGAGTTCCAGAGCAGCATATGCAACATAGTGGGCCACTGTCTATACAAAAAATTTAAAAAGTAGTTGGGTGTGGTGGCACACACCTGTAGTCCCAGCTACTTGGGAGGCTGAGATAGGAAGATTGCTTGAGCCTAGGAGTTCAAGGTTGAAGTGAGCTGTTATCACACTACTGCACTCCAGCCCGGGTAACAGAGTGAGACCCTCTCTGTTAAAAAAAAAAAAAAAAAAAAGAATTCTTAGGGAAACACTAAAACAACAGGGGAAACAAAAACAAGGACAGTAGAGGAATTTGAAACTTCTAGCACTTACAGCTACAGTAGTCCTCCCTTGTCCGCAGTTTGACTTTCTGCAATTTCAGTTACCTATGGTCAACTGAGGCCTGAAAATATTAAATGAAAAATTCCAGAAGTAAATGATTGATAAGTTTTAAATTGCACACTGTTCTGAGAGTAGTGGTGGTGAAATATTACACTGTCCTGCTTTATCCATTCCTGAGCACAAATCATCCCTTTGGTCCAGAGTGATATCCACACTGTATATTGCTATCTACTCTTTAGTCACTTAGTAGCCATTTTGGTTATTAAGATTGACTATTGCAGTATCTCTGTGCTTGTGTTCAACTAACCCTTATTTGACTTAATAATGGTACCAACACACATGAGTAGTAATGCTGGCAATTTGAGTATGCCAAACAGAAGCCATGAAGTGTTTCCTTTAAGTAAAAAGGTGAAAATTCTTGACTTAATAGGGAAAGAAAAAAAACATATACTGAGGTTGCTAAGATCTATGCTAAGAATGAAACTTCTCTCCAAGAAATTGTGAGAAAGGGAAAAGAAATTCATGCTACTTTTGCTGTAGCACCACAACTTTCAAAAGTTATAGCCATGGTGTGTGATAAGTACTTAGTTAAGATGGAAAGAGTATTGAATTTGTAGGTAGAAGACATGAACAGAAAATGTGTTCCAACTGACATCAATGTGTTGCACCAGAAAGCATTAAGCCTATACGAGGACTTTAGCAAGGGTTTCTCTGAAACAAGTGACATCAAGCCATTTATTGCAAGTAAGGGATGGTTACAGAGATTCAGAAATATGGTTGGACTGAAAAATATAAAACTTACTCGAGAAGATTTGTCTGCTGATGAAAAGGCATAGGGTTCCTTCCTATCTGCAGTTTTGGGCATCCACTAGAGCTCTTGGAATGTATCCCCTGTAGACAAGAGGGGGTGGGTTCTTAGTTTGTTTTGTTTGTTTTGTAGCAGGGTGGTGGGAATTGTCCTAGGAATAGGTAGGAAAATTTTGGCTCCCCTATCCCTCAGCTGGATGGGGCTGCAGCTGTGACAGCCTGATCTTAGCCCAAGGGCAGGGTACTAGCCAGCTTCAAATTCGCAAAATGGTACCTTGGGCCTGTGACCAGAGAGGGTGGGGCCTTTCTTAGGCAGGCAATGATGGTTAGAAACTGTGGGAAGTGACTTTCAAAATGGTGCCCTGGGCCTGTGGCCAGAGAGGGTGTGGCCTTTCTTAGGCAGGCAATGATGGTAAGAAACTGTGGGAAGTGCAGTTTGCTCGAGGTTTGGTCCCACAGCTGCCAGCTGTAGGATAGTAGGCAGTGTTCCAGATGCATACTAGAAAGGGTAGTTTCCCAGCCCCTCCTCAGCTAGGCAGGGGCTGCAGCCACATCAAAGCCCAAACTCCACCCAGTGTTTAACTCACAAAATGGCGCCTTGGGCCCGTGACAGGAAAGGCTGGGGCCCCAGCCAGGCAGGCAGTGTGTTCGAGAAACTGTGGAAAATCCTGTCCGCTCACATCTCAGTCTCAAATGCAGCCCACAGCAGGGTAGTGAAAACCTTCCCAGGAGTGCACGGGAGTGCCTGGCCTCCTCTGTCCCTCTTCAGAGCCACGTAGTGGCTTGAGGCATGCTCGAGGTTCTCTGGTATCTAGGCTCTCAGAATGGTTCCTGGCTCAAGATGCTCTAGGCTTGGATGCCTGTGGGATTCCATGAGTTCCCTTTCTGGAACAATGTCTCTGTGCAATCTCCAAGTAGCTCCCTGCATTAAACCTGAGATCTTTATGGATTGGGAGGTTCTCTTGTAGCCAAGATGGTAAAAGCTTGTCTTTTTGAGTGGAGCACTGGGGGCTTTGCTCTTACTGTTTTACTACATCCAGGAGCTTCTCCTAGCTGTAAGCCAGCCCCTGGCTGTGCAAGTTGCCCTGAACCCTCTCCTCACCCACTTTTGGTGCATCCAGTCATTTCCCTGGTGAATCTTAGTGTTCTCTCCTAGATGATCTGTTTGAAATGTGAGAATCTGCCTACTGTTCTGGTTCCTCTTCGTGAAGGAGGCACATGCTACCTTTGCCTAAGTAGCCATCTTGATTCTCTGTCTCAATATTTTTAAGATGTCAATTTTTACCGAATTGACCTATAGATCCAGTGCAATCCAAATCAAAATCCCAACAGTTTATTTTGTAGATGTCAGCAACCTGTTTCTAGAGTTCATATGGAATAGGCAAAGATCTGGAAAAACCAACACAACACTGAAGAAGAATAAAGTTGAAGGACTAACCTTCTTCAATTTTAAGACTTTCTATAACAGTAATCAAGACAATATGGTTTTGCCAAAAGAATAGGCACATAGATAAATGAAACAACATAGAGGGCCCAGAAATATACTTATACAAATAAAATATAAATATAAAATATAATAAATAAATATAGAAATAAAATATATAAAAATAATAATTCTAAAAACTGATCTTTGACAAAGAAGTAAAGGTAATTCAATGGAAAAAGTATAGTTCTTTTAATACATGGTGCTAAAATATGGAATGTACATATACAAAAAAAATGAACCTAAACACAGACTTTAGACTTTTTGCAAAAATTATGCGAAATGGGCATATGGCTAAATATAAAACACAAAACTATAAAACTTCTAGAAGATAACATAGGAACATCTGGGTGACCTTGGCTTTGGCAATTAGTTTTTTGATACAACACCAAAAGTTTGACCCATGAAGAAAAAAAGTGATGTTGGATTTCATTAAAATTAAAACCTTATGCTCTGTAAAATGTATCATTAAGAAAATTAAAAGACAAGCCACAGAACATATTTGCAAAACATATATTTGATAAAGGACTTGTGTCCCAAATATACAAAGAATGCCTAAAACTCAGCAATAAGAAACCAAATAAGCCAATAAAAATGAAGAAAAGATCTTAACAGACTTTTCAGAAAAGAAGATATACTGATAGTGCTATAGACTGAATTGTGTCCTTCCTAAATCCATATGTTGAAGTCCTGACCACCCAATGTGACTATATATAGAGATAGGGCCTATACAGAGGTGGTTAGGTTTGAATGAGTTCATAGGAGTGGGTCCCTGATGCAGTAAGATTGGTGACTTAATAAGAAGAGACACCAAAGGGTTTGCTCTTTATTTCTCCATGTGCACATACTGAGGAAAGGCCATGTGAGGACTTAGTGAGAAGGCAGACATCTGCAATCCAGGAAGAGAGCCCTCATCAGAAACTGAATCGGTCTGAACTTTGATCATTGACTTCCAGCCTCCAGAACCATAGAAAATAAATTATGCTGTTTGACCCACTCAATCTTTGGCATTTTGTTATGGTAGCCTGAGCAGACTAATACAGATGGCAAATTAGCATGTGAAAGGATACTCATATTTTGTCATTAGGGAATTGCAAATGAAAATAACAATATGAAACCATTACACAACTATTAGGATGGCTAAAGTCCAAAAAACAAACAAACAATGATACTTCTATATAATGGAATGCTATTCAGTGATGAAAACAAATGGTTAAGCCACACAAAGACAAGAACTAATTTTAAATGCATATTGTTAAGTGAAAAAAAGCAGTCTGAAAACATTACATATTGTATGATTCTAATTATATGTCTGGAAAAGGCAAAAATTATACAGATGGTAAATAGATTAGTGCCTGAATAGGTGAACTACAGGAGATTTGGAGGGGGGTCAGTGGAACTATTTGGTATTATACTGTAATGATGGATACATGACAGTATGCATTTGTCAAAACTCACAGAACTTTATAGCATAAAGATGTACCTTAAATATATGTAAATTTTGAAAGTTATTTAGGATGTCAGGTGTTCTCACAATGGAATGCAGAATGTGACAGAACAAACTAAGTGTATTAAAATGTATAAATCAAGCTTACTGATGAGGAGGGGGAGGAATTGCTTACCTGAGTAACTTTGGAGTTTATAGGGCTAAAGGCAAAGGACAAAGGACACTGTACATAAACACTGCACTCTAGTTGATAAAGTTGTTTTCCACAAGGGTATGGACTGACAATTCTGATACTGCTATGCACGTATGCTGGAATTGAACAGTTAATTAAATGGCTGTCAACTGGTGGGAACCAGGTTTCTTACTGTTGTCATGGGAGTTTACAAATAAGCAAAGGAAGAAGGCAGATATGCATGTGGCCATGTATTAGATTTGAAGACATCAATATGAACCCATGGTTAGCTTAATATAGATACAGATGGTTATACATAGAAATATTTGTATATATTTTTATATAGATGGGTTAATATGCAAACATATATGTCCTTGTTCGGTCACCTGAGAGGGCCTAAAAGCAACAATATTCCAGTGGCAATCAGCACATTTAGTGGTCAGATATTTGTTTCTAATAACATTCTCCACTTAAAGGAACCAGAGCTCCCTGAAGAAATGGCTGATTCTACTACTGGCACAGGAAATAATGTAACATGAATGTGAAGTATCTTAAAGTGTAAAAAAGAAAGTGCTAAAAAAAAATTTAACCTAATCCAACCCAATCCTAACAAAAGACCCTATAATGATGAGATATGTCAAAGGGACATAGCAGCCAACTTACAGAGTCTCCCATGGCCAAAGCTAGAACAATTTGAGCAAGAAAATAAGTATTATTGGATTATAAGCTAAAATACAAAATAAATATCTTTGAGTCCATACTGGTATAAATAAATTATTGAATAAATAAATGGAAAAGATAAGTCTCTCATGCAGAAGAATTCTAATAATTTATATAGATACTTTGCCCTTACATGGGAGAGCATAATTACCCCATCCTTAACTAGGGGCCGCACATGGTGACTTCCTTCCCAAGAGTACAGTAAAGAAAGGAGGAAAAAGAATAACTTTAGAAGAGAGAAACCTGACAGACACTACCTCAGCCAGATGACCAAAGTTAATATCAAGCATGATAAGTAATATTGATATTAAGTCCCTTGTTATGATGTCATGAGAATGGAACTTATGCTGTGTAGTCTTCCTCCCCCAAACCCATAATCCCAATATACCTATGAGAAAAACATCCGCAAAATCTCAACTGAGGGACACTCTATAAAACACTTGATCACGAAATCTTCAAAACTGTCAAGGTCATCAAAAAACAAGAAAGGTCAGAGAAATTGTCATAGCCAAGGAGGAGACATGGTGACTAAAGGTAATAGGTATCCTGGATGAATCATGGGACAGAAAAAAAAAGACATTGGGTTCATCCATGTTGTTAAAAATGACAGGATTTCCTTCTTTGATGAGGCTGAATAATATTCTATTGTGTGTATATACCAAATATTCTTTATCCATTCATCCATTAATGGACACTTAGTTTGACTCTATAGTTGGTCAAAGGACACAGAATTTCAGTTAGACAGGAGGAATAAGTTCAAGATATCTATTGTACATCATGGTGACGGTGACTATAGTTAATAATATACTAATCTCAATAAAATATGAACTTTAATAATGTATCAATATTTGTTTATTAATTGTAAAAATACATATACTAATGGAAGATATTTTATAATAGGAGAAAAGCAGTGAAGGGTATATGGAGCTTCTGTGTACCATCAACAATTTTCCTATAGATCTAAAACAGGTCTACTGGCTGGGCGCAGTGGCTCATGACTGAAATCCCAGATCTTGGGGAGGCCAAGGGTAGAGGATGGCTTGAGGTCAGGAGTTTGAGACTAGCCTGGGCAATATAGCAAGACCGCATCTCTACAAAGAATAAAAAATTAGCCAGGCGTCATGGCACTTACCTGTAGTCCAAGCTAGTCAGGAGACTGAGCTAGGAGGATCACTTGAGTCCAGGAGATTAAGGTTCCAGTAAGCTGTGGTCACACCACTGCACTCCAGCCTCGATAACAGAGCTAGGTAGACTTTGTCACAAACAAAACAAAACAAAATTGGTCTACGGATAAAGTTTGTTTACAAAAATGACAAAATGAAAGGCTATTTAAAAATACCTTGGAAGGTGCCATTGAAGCCTCAACTGACATTGCCTAAAAGTAAGACCCTTATAAAATAAGGATCTTGTTCTTAACCCCTCCCTGTGTCTTCTTCCAAAGCTACTCCCTGAGACCACTATGGATTGTATGTAAGTGAAGCCTTATCTTTACTTTGGAAATGTCTTTGTTGAAAGGCCTTTATCCTAATTAAGGCTGATTTCACAGAGACAGAGCAGGGAACAAGATTTTAAAATGGACTTTCAATCACCGAGAGGATTATTAAAATATTCTTATTTGCGCCTCGCTCTACTCCCCATATTGCTCCCTCCCACATCAGGTTCCCTCTCATCTTGGTGAGCGGAGCTCCTGGCAGCATCACCATAGCAACCAATGGCTAGGGCCAATTAAGTTATAACTGTGTAATTAGACACCTAAGTTGATTATAGAGCCCAGAATATTGGATGTGGGAGAGAGGCTAACAGAAATGAAAATAAGGTCGGCATTAGCTGGAAAGAAGTGGGCAACCGAGAGACTGAGTGCTGCAAACCATTCTCTACCTCAGCTCCGTGGGAGCTGTGAGCCTTGGTGTTAACACCGTGACATGTGCCCTCAAACATGAAACCAGAGAAGGGCACCAGGCCCCTTCCAGAAATTGCATAGGGGATCTCTCTCTCCCAGCATATCCCCTAACATCCAGCTGTGAGCATACTTTCACCATGGTTTATTTCCAGAACTTTATGCCCAGTGCCTAGAGCAGTATCAGGCACATAGTAAGTGCTCTTACTTCTGCGTGGCGCTCCTGTCCTCTCACAGTCCTTTGTACTTTGCCAAAAATCCACATGCTGACCAAAAAGCAGGGCCCTAATTAGATGATGCAACTTAGGGTGAATAATTGAGAGATGCTCACATAGTGAAACCAGGAGACTAAGGAAATAGGACTTTAGGAACACAGGGTTAATTGGAATGCAAATGAAGAATGAAGTCGTCTATGTGTAGCAAGTCTAATATAACTCCTTCATAAGGCAGTAAGAGAAATATGATTCATATGTCAAATAATTCAGCTGGTTGAAGTGTACAATTAAATGGTTTTGAGTATATTCATGAAGTTTTGTAACCATTGTAGCAATAAACTATAGAACATTTTTATCACCCACGACGTATCTTTTAGTAATCAATCTCTATTTTCCTCCAATCTGCCCAGCCATAGGCAAATCCTAATCTATATTTTGTCTTTATGGATTTGCTTATTCTAGACATTTCATATAAATGAAGTCATATAATATGTGGTCTTTTGTGACTGGCTTCTTTCATATAGTGTAATGTTTTCAAGGTTCATCCATATTGTAGAATTTATCAGTTGATTTCTTGGTATTATTACTTCCCTTTCTTTTACTTCTGAATAGAATTCCTTTGTATGGACATAACACATTTATCCATTCTCCACTTAATGGATATTTGGGTTGTTTTCACTTTTTGGCTATTACGAATAATGAAGCTATAAACACTTGGGTACAAGCTTTTGTGTGGACATACCTTTTCAGTTCTCTTGTTACCAAATTTAGGATTGGAATTACTTGGACATATGGAACTGCCCAACTATTTTAGACAACAGCTGTAATAGTTTACAGTCCTACCAACAATGACTGTGTTCTAATTCCTCAATTTCCATGCTAACACTTGCTATTATCTGTCCTTTTGATTATTGCCATTATAGTGGATGTCAAGTAGTATCTTATGATGGGTTTGATTTGGATTTCCTTGATGGTTGATGGACAACATTTTTTCATGTGCTTATTGGCGATTTATTTATCTTCTTCAGAGAAATATCTATTCATATTTTTTTGTCCAGCTATTAATTGGGTATTTGCCTTTTAAGTATTGAGTTGTAAGATTTCTTTATATATTCCAGATACAAACCCCTCATAAGATATATGGTTTTCAAAAACATTCTCTCATTCTCGGGGTTGTCTTTTCAATTGTTTTTTTATTATTATTATTTTATTTTTTACCAAACAAGATCCAGGATGATTATTTATTTTGAAGCACAAACTTGCAAACTCTGATGATGTTCATTTATCTGTTTTTTATATTGTTTCATGTACTTTTGTTGTCATATCTAACAAACCATGCCCTAATCCTAGAACATGAATATTTATATCTATGTTGTCTTCTAAGAGTTTTATAGTTTTAGGTATTATGTTTAAGTCTCTGATCCATTTTGAGGTAATTTTTGTATATGGTGTAGGTGTAAGGGTCCAAATTTATTCTTTTACATGTGGATATCCAGTTTTCCCGATACTATTTGTTGAATGAAGAAGCCATTGAATGCTCTTGGCATCCTTGTTGAAAATCGTTTGCCCATGTATACAAGGATTTATTTCTAGGCTCTCTATCCTATTTCATGGTCTACATGTGTGTCTATGTGCCAGAACCTCACTTTTTTTTTAAAGAACTGCTCACAATTTACTTGTTTTAATTTTCTGAAAATCAAAGTCACTAATACAGTTTTAAGAGTCAAATACAGGTAGTTTTACAAGGCTTGTATGAAAAAACAGTTCCTTGCACTGCTCTCCCATCTGCCCCTCTCCAGAGGCAAACACTTTCAACTCTTTGAGCTGATTCTTTTGGTGTTTACTTTCACTCTTGGCATTGTTTGAGTTTTTACAATAAGTATGCATCACTTTGTTATTCCTGTTTGGTTTTTATTTGTTTGTTTGTTTTTTTAATTTTAATTTTTTTAATTTTAGCGTATTATGGGGGTACAAGTGTTAAGGTTACATATATTGCCCATGCCCCCTTTCCCCCTCGAGTAAGAGCTTCAAGCATGTCCTACAGTTAGGAAGGATTGCCAGGTTTGGCACTGGATTGGGATGACCAGTCACTATGGAGTGCCTCAGTAATCTCTGTGCTCAGGTCACCAGTTCCTCCAGGGCTTGCTCTAGAGCAGGCATCCTCAAACTACGGCCCGCGGGCCACATGCGGGTGTTTTTGCCAGTTTGGTTTTTTTACTTCAAAATAAGATATGTACAGTGTGCATAGGAATTTGTTCATAGTTTTTTTTAAACTATAGTCCAGCCCTCCAATGGTCTGAGGGACAGTGAACTGGCCCCCTGTTTAAAAAGTTTGAGGAGCCCTGCATCTAGGTGGTTGCCAGGAACCGGAAGCCCCTCCTTGATGCAGTTCTGCTGGAAGCTCATGTCGCTGAACTGCTCCCAGAGGCACAGGAACTCCCCTGCCTGGCTCTTGGAGAACTGGAAAATGTCCGTGGCCTCCTCCACTAGGCCTTCCTCATAGCCTTGATGCGGAAACCAGTCACAGGTATTGAGGTAGCTGAGAAACTGGCTCAGGCTCTGCCTCCCTGTGTTCCACAGAGCCACGACAGAGGATATTCCAGGGTGACCACTGGTCTGAGAATCTCTTGCTCTCCTGGCTCAGAGTGGACAGTAGATCTGCTACAGTATCAGGGCATGATCTGTGGGAACGGAGAGGCTGGGGTGCCCCCACCCCACCCCAGGAGATGGTAGGCAGGTGTATGGGCTGAGGGATATGACTGTGGACTTGTGGCTGCACAGCTAGGGCATGGCGCTGACCATGGAGGGCAGCAGGAGTAGTGCAGGGGGTGCTCAGGGGCTAGGGAATAGGCCCTGGGGGTGACATGTGGCCATGGGAGCAGTGCAAGAGGGGTGGGGGAGGGCATCCTGCCCTCCAAGAGCCACTGCCCCCCTGCTAGCTGCAACCTCAGGCATGAAACAAGTCTAGCAAGCCCAGGCAATGGAACTCCAACTCCTGGATGGAGCTCCCCAGGGAGCTGGTGGGGGGGCCGCAGGGACCAGGCTCTTCTTGCTGGCAGAAGAAGCTTCTTTTTCATCCTCCTCCTCCTCCTCCTGGAGCCACTCACACTGTTTTGATTACTGTGGCTTTATAATGAATTTTGGAATAAGGAAATATGAGACCTCCCAGTCTGTTCTTCTTCAAAATTGTTTTGGTTATTTAAGACTTCATACGAATTTTAGAATGAATTTTTCCATTTCTGGGAAAAAATCATAGGGATTTTCAAAGGGATTGCACTGAATCTGTAGATTGCTTTGTGGAGTATAGGTGGTCCCTGAGTTAGAGAGGAGATATATTCCTGAGAATGTCTTTAGGTTGGATTTATATGTAACTGTTTCCCTCATAAACATCACAAATAGGGTGGTAATAATAGTAATAATACTATAATGGCTCATGTGTGGTAATAATAATACAGTATAATACTGTCATAATAATACCCCTATAGTATAATAATAAGTTGCAGAAACTGTTGTGCTCTTTCTTTTAATTCAAACAGACAGAACATAAAAACAAACTCATACAAAACACTTAGATAGGATATAGAAATTTCAAAAAAGAATATTTTTAATTTATTTTTTAGTTCAGCATGTTATGGGGGTACACATGTTTAGGTTACATATATTGCCTTAACCACACCCGGGTCAGAGCTTGAAGTGGGTCCATCCCCCAGACGGTGCGCACTGCATCCATTAGGTATGAATATACCCATCCCCTCATCCCCCCTTCCACCTGCCCGACACCGATGAATGTTACTAGTAAATGTACACATAAGTGTTGAGCAGTTAATACCAATTTGATGTTGAGTACATGTGGTGCTTGTTTTTCCATTCTTGGGATACTTCACTTAGCAGAATGGGTTCCAGCTCCATCCAGGAAAATATAAGAGGTGCTAGATCACCATTGTTTGTTGTGGCTGAGTAGAACTCCATGGTGTGCATATACCACATTTTATTAATCCACTCATGTATTGATGGGCATTTAGGTTGTTTCCACATCTTTGCAATTGTGAATTGTGCTGCTATAAACATTCGAGTGCAGATATCTTTTTTATAGAATGTCTTTTGTTCTTTTGGGTAGAAGCCCAGTAATGGGATTGCTGGATCAAATGGTAGATCTACTTGTATCTCTTTAGAGTATCTCCATATTGCTTTCCACAGAGGTTGCACTAGTTTGCAGTCCTACTACCAGTGTAGGGGTGTTCCTATCTCTCCGTATCCACGCCAACATTTATTGTTTTGGGACTTTTTGATAAAGGCCATTCTCACTGGAGTTAAGTAATATCTCATTGTGGTTTTGATTTACATTTCACAAATAAAAAGAATGTTAAAGATTAACAGTCACCTAATGTTGAATCAACTAGGCTAATAGGAATATTATGCTTATTTTGATGTTCTAACCAAATCAATAATAAACTTTCCATTTCTATAATTAATCCACCATACTGCTTAGTAGTAATTGATGGTTTCATGGGAGCACTGCCATTCATATGTTCCATTATTCTTACTTTATCCTTTATAATTGTTCTGATAGTCCAGTGACTAAAGCCTAACTAACGCTTTCCCAATGAATGATGGTTTCTGGCCTTTCTCTGAATGCTTAATTATTTTGACTTTTGTTTACATTGTAATCACCTTTCTCTTTGCTGCAGGCTCACTTGGACTTGCAGTGGACTTTCGCTTTGGAGGCATGGTCATAAGGGTAAACACAGACTCACAAAATTGAATAAAAAAGTTAACACAAAAGTGATGCCGTGCATAAGTAACCATATGAACAACGATGAGACTAGCTACTAGTGTAAACATGCTATACCAATGAACCACTCATGCCATGGGGGTTTGTTAACAAATGTGGAAGAAACTAGTTCCTGAATTATTTATTTAATTATTTAATTATGCATTATCCTTAGGAGAGTATTGAGAGCCCCTTTGTAAATATGGAATGCTGTAACTCAGTAACCCGGGGACTGCCTGTACTGACATCTTAGTAATAGTATTTCTTTCAATCCATGAACATGGGATATTTTTCCATTTATTTGTGTCTTTTAAATTTTTTTTCAGCGATGTTTTTTTACTTTTCAGTGCACCAGTCTTTCACCATCTTGGCTCAGTTTATTCCTATGTATTCTATTCTTTTTTATGCTACTATAAGTGGAATTGTTTTCTTAATTTAATTAATTAGAACTTATTCATCGATCTTAGTTCTATGAACTAATAATTGTTCATTATTAGTTCATAGAAATACAGTTGACATTTGAGTGTTGATTTTGCATTTGACATTTGAGTTTTGATTTTGCAAAGTTGCAAATTTATTCTTTTTTAACTGATTTAAATATACTTTATTTTTATATTTTATTTCATTTTATTTCAGAATATTACAGGAGTACAAACATTTTGGTTACATGTATTGCTTTTGTACAGTTTGAGTCAATGTTATAAATGTGTCCATCAACCAGATAGTGTGCGTTGTACCTGATAGGTGGCAATTTACCCATCCCCTTCTTCCCCTTCCCACCTGCTTGATTTCCATTGAGTTTTAGTTCAATATGTGTATATAAGTGTTGATCAATAAGTTCTAGCTTAATAGTGAATACATGTATTTGTTTTTCCATTCCTGTGATACTTCACTTAGAAGAATGGTCTCCAGTTCTATTTACGTTGTTACAAAAGGTAATAGTTCCCCATTTTTTATGGCTAAGTAGTACTCCATGGTGTACATATACCCCATTTTATTAATCCACTCCTGTATTGATGGGCACTTTGGTTGATTCCACATGTTTGCAATTGTGAATAGTGGTGCTATAAACATTTGAGTACAAGTATCTTTTTTATACAATGACTTTTTTTTCCTTAGGTAAATACCCAATAGTGAGATTGCTGGATCAAATGGGAGGTCTACTCTTGGGTCTTTGAGTTATCGCCATACTGATTTCCATAGAGGTTGTACGAGTTGACAGTTCCACGAACAGTGTATAAGTGTTCCTTTCTCTCCGCATTCATGCCAGCATGTGTTGTTTTGGGACTTTTTGACAAAAGACATTTTCACTAGAGTTACGTGATATCTCATTGTGATTTTGATTTGCATTTCCCTAATGATTAGGGATGTTGAGCATTTTTTCATATGTTTATTGGCCATTAGTCTTTCTTCTTTTGAAAAGTTTCTATTCATGTCCTCTGCCCAGTTTTAATGGGGTGGTTTGATTTTTTTCTTGCTGCTTTGCTTGAGTTCTTTATAGGTTCTGGTTATTAGCCCTGTATGGGATTTATAGCATGCAAATATTTTCTCCCATTCTATAGGTTATCTGTTCACTATATTGATTGCTTCATTGGCTGTGCAGAAGCTTTTTAATTTGATCGGGTCCCAATTATGTATTTTTGTTGTTGCTGTGATTGCCTTTGGGGTCTTCTTCATAAATTCTTTGCCTAGGCTGATATCTGTAAGAGTTTTTCCAACATTTGCACCCTGTCTACCCACACAGACACCAAATGTTCAGCTAAGCCTTGCAGAGTCCATCCTGAATAATGTCTCATCTTTCCTGGGGTCATCATTTCCCTAGTTGACTCTAAAAGTTTCCTAACTCTGACCCAGCTTCCAAGATTTCTCCAATCCCAAATGATCCTAATATTTAATATTTATACTAAAGTAATTCTTGCAAAACCCTCCTGTCCTTTTGACCCACATCAATCAAGTCTGCTACAGCAGCGGTCCCCAAACTTCTTGACACAAAAAACCGTTTTCATGGAAGACAATTTTTCCAGGGAGCGGGGAGTGGGGAATGGTTTCAGGATGATTCAAATGCATTACATTTTTGTACACTTTATTTCTATTTTTATTCCACTGTAATATATAATCAAATGATTATACAACTCACCATAGGCTGGGGACCCCTGATTCACAGGAACCCTCTGATTATTCATTACCTTTTGCTTTTAACTGCTTCTGTGTCAATGCTGACCACAGCCATCACTTTCTCCTACTGTGCTTCGAGGTCTTCCTGGTTGGAGCCATGTGTCCTTTGCCCACAGGCCAGAGGGAGTGGCACAAGGTCACTTCAGGAAAGCCCGTGGGGCATGCATCCCTCCCACCGTGTGCCCCGACACCCTCGTGTGAGCATGCTCTGCCCATGGTTTATTTCCAGAGAAGTGCCAGCCACCTAGAGAGTACATTTCCTGCTGCCTGCACTCCGGCTAGACAGCGCACTGGCAGTGTGGGTATGAGGGCTGGGATCACACCTTTCCCAGTGGCCCAGAGTCTGATCTTGGGGGTGTCACTTGCTCTCTCTGCTATACTAGTTTTCCCATTTACATACCGATGGGGGCCTGCAAATTAGCATCGTGATCCCCTAGGTTCTCTAGCACTATATCCTCAGGAAAAAAAATCTGTAAATGCTATGTCCAGCCATGGCTCAAGGAAGGGACTCTATCCAAAGAAAATCACAGAAATAGGAAGGCAATTCTCTCTCTCCTTTCCTCCTTTGTTCCTTTTTGCCCTCCTTCTGTTCCTGGCACCAATCCCTCCCACCAGTGAGAATCACCGAGAATGTTTGCCACCTGCCTTACCTATGGGTTGTATAGACTCCCTGTGAAGTAAGGTGTTCCCTTCCCTGTTCCCACTGTCCCTGCCCTCATTCTTGACCCACTGGCCATTTACCTGGTCTACGTTAGAAGGCAGGAAAGCCCCCTTCTCAGCCCAGGAGGGACCGTGTGGCCCTGGGCAGGTGGTTTCCCCTCTCTGGGCTTCATCTCTTTGGAGACTGGGTTGTTTGACCACCCCAGGCTCCATCTGGAGGCAGGTGGGGGTCATAGATGGAGTTCTGCTATGGTCATCCAGAACCCTGGACTCCCGTCACAGCTGTGTTACTCACCTAGCATGGGATTTAGTTCCAGTCCTTTCCCACTTCTGAGCCTCAGTTTCCCATCTGAACAGTCGTGACTGACAATTGAGAAGTCTTAGACTCCCGCAAATGAGGACCTTGATCCCCGAACAGGCTTGTGTCTTTATATAACCCATATCCATGATCTTCAGCGTGTAGAGCCTTTTGTTTTAATTTTTAATTGTTTTATTTAGCATATTACAGGGGTACAAATGTTTAGGTTACGTATATTACCTTTGCCCTACCTGAGTCAGAGCTTCAAGCTAGAGCCCTTTCTTATCCTCTGGATTACTTCTGGGTACGTCTCCACTGAAAAGCCCTTTGCTTGTGTCCAATGCTTTATTTTCCCAGGTAAGCCTCCAGCTCCCTGTGCCTTTGCCCTGGGACCTGTATTTATCAGTTTTTCATCACAAGAGGCTATCAATTAGTGCAATTAGCCTATTCTCATCTTCAATTTGGCCCTGTCCTTCTGCTGTGCCCCTCCCACCTCAGGTTCCTCTTACTTTAACTGAGCCAGCAAAGAGCTCCTGGCTGCATCACCATAGCAACCAGCAGCTAGGGACAATTAAGGCCTGACTGAGTCATTAGACACCTGATTATAGAGTCCAGAATATTGGGTGAAGGAGGGAGGCCGAAAGAAGGAAACAAAGCGGATCTCAGCTGCACAGGCGTGGGCGGCCAGGGGCGGCAAACCATTCCGCCCTGGGCTCCGTGGGAGCCACGGGCCTGGGTGCCAACACCGCGACATGTGCTCTCAGCCACCAGCCCAAAGAAGGGCCGTCAGTCCCTCTCCGCTCAGAGAAGTAACTCTAGAATCTTCCCGCCTATATGCCCCAGACACAGGGATTTGGGGCTGGATATTTAGAGAAAATGCAGAGTGACAGGCAGAGTCAACTACTGAGTTAACTGTGAGTCCCAGTCTGATGACACCTTTCCTCATCTTCGGAATTCTACTCTGTGGGAGTTTCTCTAATGAAAAATGCCTTTTCCTATGTGTTTGAAGCTCTCTTTTCCCAGTCAAGCCCCCTGGTGCCTGGGCCTGTGTTTGTGTTCACAAAGGTCTATCCATTCGTGTAATTAGCATATGCAAATTATAATTCTCCAGGCTCCTCCAGGTGGCCAGCCACCTGTCCCCCACCCCTGTCCTAATCCCTTTACATTTCATTTAGTGAGCAAAGCTCTTGGCAGGATTGCCATAGCAACCAGTCACCAGCCAGGTTAGGCCATTGTGGATCAGGACACTGACATGCAAAGCTAATCATGAATCTGGAAATTTGGATGGCTAAGCAAGACTGCTAGAATTAAGACAAAGTGGCTCTTGGCTAGAGAGAAGGGGCAGCTAAGTGCCTCAGAACTCCAGCCAAACCTCCCACGTCTAACTTCATTCTTGCCCGCTGTGTGCAAAGGAAGGAGAGAGCTGGAATGAGGAGGGCTGTCCCCTATTAAGGATGAATGTCTGAATTGCACATCAGAACTGGCGCCCTTAGTCTGTAACTCCCACCATGGCCCCCAACCCAAAGCTGTGTGCATGCCCTTTCGCCTTTGTTAAGTTACCTGGTAGTAAGTAGGGACCCCTGGAGTGCTTGGCGCCCAGCAGTCCTGCAGGAAAAAAAATGACTAGTGAGAGCACAGTGAGACCACCTTGGGATGGGAGCAAGTGAAGACTTCCTCATGCACGGCACACTTCTGGGAAATGACTCTAATGAAAAGCCTCTGCTTCCTGCTTCGAGGCTCCCTGTTTACAGTGTAACTAGCGTGCCTCCTGGGAATTGTGGTGTCACTGCTGGGGGAGGCGTGTGGGAGGTGTTAGTCACCCAAGGACCTCAATGTATGAGGCTATTCTCACCTTCCAGAACTTCCCCCTCCCGCCAAAGCACCCCTCTACATTCGCAGACTCCTACTCATTGACGGTGAGAGAGCAGTGTTCCTGGCCGTGTTGCCATGGCAACCGGAAGCCAGACTGAGCAGGAGAGCCAGGCAGTTATTTGACACCAAAGCTCAGTGGACTGTCTGTTGCAGAGAGACTACCTTTTGGGGAGGAAATACCTTGACACTCAGCTGGAGAGAAGCCGATCACTAGGCCCTTCAGTGTTCCAACACGGTCTCCACCCCATCCTCCATCCCTGTGCCTCCAGGGGATGGGGAGTCAGAGTGGGTTTTGTTCCTGTGGGGGCCGGAGCCTCTGTTTGGACCAGAAATATGTGTCCTTTGTCCCAAGGCCAGGCAAGGGCACCAGGCACCTCCATACCCCACCTTTTTACCAAACAAACTCACAGGCATGAATACATGTTCTACATGTGCATTCCCAATGCTGCACGTCCTATGCCTCGAACAGTTTCAGAAATACTGTGTTTTCATAGTGACCTCATGCACTTCCCCTGATTAGTCTCTCCATCTTAAGAGTTGCATTTTATACCATATCCTCTCTCTGCAAAATTCCAGTTACTACTGGAATATCCACAGTGTCAGCTGAAGACAATGAGGTCACGGAAGTAAGGAAAGGCCTTGGAAAACTTTCCACCTATCTGCATCCATGCGTCAACGTTCTGCCTTCCCTCTTGTCAGTATGGATGAACTCTCCACACTGCCATCAAAACCCAGCCACACAGTTGGCGACAAGACTTCATCCCTTCTTGACTGTTCAACACATGGCCCCAGCAATGTTCCCTGTGCTCTTTCCCACATCACCAATTTACCCTTCTTTACTGGATGATTGCCAACGTGCTCAAACTTGCTGCAAAGTGTCCCATCTCAAAAAAAGAAAATACAAAAAAAAAAAAAAAAACAAGAAAGAAACAAATCAGTGTACCTCAACTATACAACCTCCTCCATCTACTCCATCATCATTTCTCTTTTTTTTTTTTTTTTTTTTTTTTTTTT
>VSMD01114411.1:0-39394 GCA_008750895.1 Mirza zaza
AAGGGAAAGAATAAATACTCAAGATGAGAAAAATCTTCATATTTTATATGAAATTGAATAGTAAAGAAAATTGTTTTTAAGATCTTACAACTTATTACTGAAAATGGTACTTGTTACATTTAATCTGTATCATTTTTCTAGATATTAAATAATATTAGGAATAAGATCAGCCTATTTTTAAGCATTTTCATCAGTTATTCTTCCTTTTTATTCTATTACATAAGTGAGCTTTTTCTTCTTATAGGAATTGCTGGTATTGATAAATTCTTATATTTAAAAAACAAATATTAAACAAAACTCCATTGTATGCAAGAAATATACTCCTATATTATTAAAATTCAAATCTTTTTATTAGAGACTTCAATGGAACTTTGAATTTAAAGTTTGAGTACTCTGTTTCAAAAACATAAAGACAAATATAAAGTTACAGGATGGTTATATCACAAAATGTTTTCAGATAACATTACTTATATTCAAGAACTGAAAAAATTGATAATTCTACTGTTTTACACATTACTGAACATTTATACACTACTTTGCTCTCAAAATTGAATATTTGCTTAGATATTATGTACAGTATTTTAAAGAATAATATTCACTTTGGCTAAACCTTGGGAGCAATGATAGTTATATGCTCCTTTTTCCTTTGAAATTCGTTTTGTGGAATATTGATGATGGAACCTCTTACGGAAAGTTCAATCACTGCAGATCCATTAGAGCGGGACAATTGCACAGCTGCATCTAACAAAGACTTGCTTGGAAACAATTCATTAAAGATAAATACAAGAAACACAAGTAGACATTCGTTTTGATATTTTTCCTATTTTTTATTTTTTGTTATTTTTATGTGTATTTCCTACAGTTTATTTATATATATATATATTTTAATTTCAGAATATTATGTGGGTACAAATGCTTTGGTCACATAAATTGCCTTAGCACCGGCTAAGTCAAAGTTACAAGCATGGCCATCCCCAGACAGGAGGACCACTCCCCACCCATTTGGTGTTAATTTACCCATGCCCTCATCCCCTCCCACCTGTCTAATCCCGAACAGATGAATGTTACTTCATGTGTTTATCACTTAGTACCAATTTAATCGTGAGTATGTATGATGTTTGTTTTTTCATTCTTGTGATACTTCACTTAGAAGAATGGACTCTAGCTCTATCCAGGATAATACAAGCGGTATTAGTTCCACATTTTTTATTGCTAAGTAGTACTCCATGGTATCCATATACCACATTTTATTAATCCACTCATGAATTGATGGGCACTTGGGTTGTTTCCACATCTTTGCAATTGTGAATTGTGCTGCTGAAAACATTCGAATACAGATGTGTTTTTTACAGAATGTCTTTTTTTCCTTAGAGTAGATGCCCAGTAGTGGGATTGCTGGATCAAATGACAGTTCTACTTTTAGTTCTTTCAGGTATCTCCATACTAACTCCTCCTCCTCCTTCCATAGAGGTTGTTCTATTTTTTAAATTCCTGAATTTTGTATATTAACTTTTAGCAGTGTCAACTTAGCAGTAATTTATAAATTGCCTGTAGCTGTAAGATCCTCTTTTGACAATCTGTTTAGACCAGCAGGGAAATGCAATAAGATAATCAAGTAATTCTTCAAAAATTGCTTTTTTTCTAATTTACATGCCTTTAAGGATAGAAGCTTTTTTTTCAATTAACAGTTGAAAATTTAGTGAGATCTTACATGTTAAAATTTTATCCTCATGCTACCAATCTTTTGATTTTTAAATTTCATATAGAAGACGATTCAGTGACTGGGAAGGCATGCTCTCCAGGTGGATGGTGCAGGACCCTGAAGAACAGTGCATATTTTTTCATGAACATCAACTTTGAAGATTTAACCAAGAAAACTGTTCTTATAGAAGCAAGAAATATTACCCCAACTTCCTTAGAAACTTGTGGACAATATTATTTAACAAACGTGTGAGGACCTAGAGAGATTATTATTCTGCAGATACGAATCCACCCGAGAACTAATGGTGTCAGTATGTGAGCACATGATGACAACATATCCATCTGGAACTGCTGATAAAACTCTGCCTTACCGTGGAAAGGGAAAAATCAAAAAATGATTTTTGCTTCAAGAGCTCACATTTCAGTTCATAGTTTTCAATCATTTTTTCCAATGCTCGTTTTTTACCTTGGTCTATGCCTATGCATAAACATTTAAAATCATGCCATGTTGCTCTTCAAAACATACCCATTAATAATTAATCACTGCCTCGAGATAATTAGCTATTGTACATGAATGGGCTTTCTTAAGGTTTGTTTTTCCTAGTACAAGAATTATTCAATTTTATCTGTTTCAGTCATCATCTTTAAGATTAGCACACGCACACACACATTACTATGAATTAAAAGCTTGAAAGCAAGTTGCAACCATTTACAAGTGTCTTTGTCTATGTGGTCAGTGCCAAATCCTTCATTCTTACACAAATTCATCAAATATCAGAAATGACATATCAGACATCCACTGAGTATTAAAAATACCGCATACTTATCCTCAGGAGTCAGGTGATATACTTGGTAAAGGAAAACCTGCAACAGATAATTCTAAGTTTCTGCCATGAGTATTACAATAACAAGCTACAGGAAAAGTGAAAAGAAGCAAGACACTTGTTGCAGTGGTAGGGCATCCTGGCGTAATTCAGTCACCGTGGAATTCAGGAAATGAAAAAATTTGTTTTTTATTTGTCAGTCATAGCCATAGGTGAATAAAATAGCTTTACCATTGTCAAATTATTAGTATTCTAAATAAAGGAAATGCACAGTGTTGATACATAAGAATTCAGGACAGACTCTCAGGCCACCTCTGCTCCCTAGTCAGGTGTCCTTACCATTAAAGCTCCATTTTAGAATGGGTGAAGGGTGCTCCAAATACACTCAGAGGTGCAGCCGCAAACTCAAAGTGATGTGCATAATTTCCTAGTGGCTCTTCATCTACCTACTTGGCATAATTCATCGACACCTTTTCCTCAGTGCTCTGCCTGATGGGAGGTGAGAAGGTGTCACCTTTGGAGTACTCAGTGCCCTGCAGTGCACATGTAGGGGGAGAAGATGTTTCCTTAGTCCTGCTTCCCTGGAAATAGAGTGGAAAGCAAAGTCTCACATGTAAAAAATTTACTTAAGGAAGATGTTCACTCCCACAGAAGCAAGAGCAGTAGGTAAGGGGTGGCAAGTCAGGCCAGCAGAAAAAATATCTAAGGCAGGGAGCTGCCCAGAGTCAACACTGTTGGCTACTGGGTCAGCCGCAGTCTGCCTCAGGGCCTTGAGCATCACTGCACTTACAATCCAAACACTTCCTCTCGTGAGCAAGGGTGAGCAATGTGTCAGCTGGCTTCTTCTCGGCCCCAGTATTCCACTGGACAAAGTATGTCCCAGGGGGTTTAACTGCCCCACATTGCTGTTATCTTGACAAGAGGGACAGTGGGTAGGTCCAGTGGGTCACCTCTGTCCCTGCAGGCCTGATGAAGGCCATGCTAAGCCCAATCCTGGGCACCTTGGGAGGTGGCTGGCTGGGTGTGTAGAGTGAGCCCCCCATGCAGGGCCATCGCTTTGGGACTGCTGGAACATTAAGAGCTAGGGCTGCTCTGGCCAGGAAGAAAGGGAAAGTAAAGATGGGGTCCGGCAGGCAGGCCCTATCGGAGTCAAGGGGCATGTAAACTGTGTGTGGTAAAACTGCCCTGTTTTATTAGGACTGCATCATTCAGTTAACATCAAAGCAGATGTTCTGGGTTGGAGTAAATCAAAATCAGCTGGTAATTTCTAATATCAAAACTTGTTTAAAAACTTTAACTTCTTGTGTAATGTTCCAAGAGACAAAGTAGGCTATTTTATTGAAATTCCTTCTGACATACTTGCCAAAATAAACTCTCATCATGTAAAAAAGAAAAATACAACTGTCAAATATCTGTATATAATGCAGTGCCTAAACTTGCTCTTGCTTTCACTCTGATTTAAGTGACTCCAATCATTTAACTTCTTTAGCTATAACTGTTTTCGGTTGGCACTTATGTGCCTGACATTCACATTTTGTGTATAAGGAAAACAATGCAGACAACAACACACTAGTGCTAAAAAAGTCCACCTCAGGATTAGGAAATGTCAATAGCTATAATAAGGAAGAAAAAGTCAGCTTCAGTGACACCCATACCTGTCAGAGCCATACTCCACAACCAACCTCTGATCGCAGCCCTAAATATAGTTCATTTTTGGTAAATCTCGTTTCTGCTAGTCTTTATTCTGTCATGACCTTCAAGTTACCTACGAGCTTTGTTCAGTCTTCTCAATGTTGCAGACAGAAAAGAAATTATTTTGTTAGCTTTTCACAACCAACATTTCTATGAAAAAATTGTATTTTTTTTCCACTTACAAATGTTTGTCATCTAGTGTAGCAGATCTTTATGGATTAAATATATGACTCTCAAACAGTTTTTTTTTTTCCCCACTTCAGCTATTTTACACTTCCGTGTAAAATACGGAAGATGTTTCAAATACCTGCTGAGAAAATTCAAATAGCTGATTAAATCCTTTGTGCATGTGAATGTGTGGGTGTGTGTATGAATCCTTAGGGGCTGTGTTCTTCCCACAGAGGCGTTAGTTAGCTATGTCTTCAGTCTCTTTTCCTTTGTCTTGTCCTGTTACAGAGGCTAGGAAAGGTGAAGACTGGCCACTCGTCTCCCTCCCCTGCTCCACAAAGAATTGTCATGAGCAGAGGTTGGGAGAACAAGAATTGAACATTAGTCCACTAAATGGCTTTCTGAGAAATGTCCTCTCACATGATAAGAGAGGGCAGATGTAGTTGGTTCCATTCATCCCTCTTCCTTTTCTTTCCTATTCTGAACACTGAAGTGAGATTTGGAACTATGGAAGCCCTGCATGACCATGATGTGAGAAACATAAGAGAAAAGCCAACACTCTAAAGATTGTGTAGGGAAATAATGGGGACAGACAGTAGGTGAATAGACAAATGGATCACATGAAGCTAAAAAACTTCTGCGCAGCACAGGAAACAATCAGTAAAGAGACAACCCACAGAATGGGGGAAAGTATTTGCAAATTATGTATCTGATAAGCAATTGATATCCAGAATACATAAGTAACTTAAATAACTCAACAGGAAAAAAAATCCAATTAAGAAATGAGCAAAAAACTTGAATAGATACTTCACAAAGGAAGATATACAAGTGGCCAACAGATATATGAAACAGTGCTCAACATCTCTAACCATCAGGGAAATGCAAATCAAAACCTGGAGAACACTATTTTAAGTGAAATAATCCAGGCACAGAAAGACAAACACTGCATGATCTCATTCATATGAAATCAAAATGTTGATTTCATAGAAGTAGAAAGTAGTATGGTGGTTACCAGAGGCTGGGAGAGGGGAAGGGAGGAGGGTTTTAGGGATTCATCAACGTATGATGTTATAGTTAGAGAGTAAGAATAAGTCCTATTATGTAGTATGGTTATGATAGCAAATATCGGTGTATTGTATATTTTAAGATAAGTGTAAGAGAAGATTTCTGAATGTTATCATCAAAAGAAATGACAAATATTCAAAGACATGTAAATGGTAATTACCCTGGTTTAGTCATTATAAAAAGTACTTCTATTGAAACATCACACTGTATCCCATAAATATGTACAATTATATTATGTGTCAATTAGACATTTTAATAAACAATTTAAAAAAAGATAGGAGATGAGTTCTTGGTGGATCCTGAACCTCAGAAACATAATCATCAAATGTTACCATACAGAATTCTTGCTAGGTGGGAAAAAACAATAACTATTTATTCCATCAAAATACAGGGTTTCTCTTATTTTTGAAAGCATAGAATTGTAATATGATACATATATACACGTATATTTATATTTGTATATATATACACCTACATATTTATATATACACATGCACTCACTATAATCAAAGTAACACATTTTATTCCAATAAATGACTTGCATAGGATATGTATAGAAGAATTTAGAATAAAAAAGGAGATCACTTTATGTCAGTAGGTAACCTTAATAGAAATATCATAGGAAATTTTGTTTATCAATCAGGATTAATTTTAGTATTGTAATAAGAAAGAATGGTTGGGAAGTATCGATTCATGAAATACTAGCTGAAAGAGAGGTTTGCATTTTACCGGCTTCCTCTGTCTTTTACAGAAGAGGGAACTGGGGTACAGACCTTTAGCTTGGCAAAGATCATAGCTGCTTAGTAATCAAATTACCAATACACATTTATTTAAACTCCTATATCCTATTTCATCAACATTCTGCTATCCAAACAACTATCTCAAATGACTATTCCACGAACAAAAATATGCAAACTCCTATACAATAAACAAATACTGTCATTTGTTGATAGTTTATGGATTAAATCATTTAATTTAGAATCCAACAGGAAAGAAGAAAAATTACAAATCTTTCAGGATCATTTAAGGGACAGAATGTTTAAAGGGTTGTTTTTATTTAACCCTCACAGTGACTTAAAATTACTTAGTGCCTGTTTATGAGGAGAAAATTAAAGTTCAAGTAAACATAACTAATAAGTAGAGAAGCTAGGGTTTTGTACTCAAGTTTGATGACAGTAAAGTTCATACATTTTCTACAACACAAAAATCTACAACACACACCAAAGGCAAGAATGGTATAATCTCAATTTTATAAAAGTAAAGAAACTGAGGAGCTTAATTTTTGTCTAAATTGTTTAGTATGGGAGGATGGTATCACAGAATATTTTGTAATTTGTTCAACCAGGACAAGCACCAGGTTTTTTGACTCATGAGTGAGTTTAAATATAAAATAAATGCATACTTGAATTTTGAATTTTATTGACTATTGCCACTATGATATACCTTAGTTACTGTGAAAATATGACCTTCAATTAATCATAATAAAATGTAATGTCACTGAGTGCTTTCATTATGTGATTATGTATAGATACTACAAAATCATGTAAAACACGTAAAGACTGTAATGAAACTATAAGATATCTGACTTCATGGTAATGCAAATAACAAAAACTTAAATACATGATTATTACTCTATTTGTTCTAAAGAGCTTCTACATCCAGAGATAGTGACCAGGATGGGGAAAGTCTCAGATGACATACCAGAGAGGAACAGAAGGGAGCCAGTGATATTTCTATTAAAAACAATTAAAATAAAAATTAAAAACAGACTGCAACATATGATACTTGCCTCTATATATTTGAGGAATTGCCAAGTGAGAGAGAAAGTTAAATTATTATGTGTTTTTCCCAAGGCAGAAGTAGTACAAATGAATGAAAGTTACAAGAGAGAGATTTTTATTCAGTATAAGGAAGTATTTCCTAATACTGAGTTCTCAAAATTCAATTGCTGCATGCGAAGCAGTGGCTGTCTTGTCAGTGACTTTCAAAGAGAGCTGTCTGAAAGAAAATTTGCAGGAGATATTTCTTAATTGGGTGGGAAATGGTGCTAAATAACCCCCATGATCTCTTCCAGTAAGAAGGTTTTAGGAAACCACAAGTCAATATGCTCTTCAGGGAATCCAAATTGTACATTATACACGTTATCCCAAAATTATCTCTCTTGATTTGCCACCAGATATATGCATTACAGTCCATTTGTTCCTGATTGCTCTGGCACACTGTATTTTCTACTCTTGCTTCTTAGAAAGTCATTCAATGAGTTATATAAAAGTAGTTTATTTCAAAAACACATTTGTTTTTCAGACACTTCACTATGAGAGGTAGAGATAAATAAGGGACAAAGGGGATGAGACCCAGATAATACACATGACATCTGTCATGGGCAGTTAGTTTCCTTCTGCCTGCAGCTACCTTTTCCTATTCTAAGGCAGGGCGGCAACTCGGAAGTTGTAAGAATTTAACAGGAAGTGAATGAATGAGTCTATCAGTTAACAGTTGTTTGAAGGAAAGATTGCTGAGAAAGTGAAGAAAAATGGGGGGAAAGGGGAAAAAAACTGAGCACTGCAATAAGAGATTCATATACAGTACTCATTACATTCTTACAGCCTCTGACCTACCGCCCTGTTTAAATAGGGAAAAGTAGTTGCAGGCCAGGGCATGCTGACAGCCACCAAAAGCTGGAAGAGGCAAGGATTCTCCAATGGAGTGTCCACAGGAAATGTGTTGTGTTCTACTGACATCTTAATTTTGGATATCCAGGCTACAGAACAGTGAGAAAATGAATTTCTGTTGTTTTAAGCCACCAAGTTTGTGGTAATATACTATGGTAGCTTTAGGAAACTAATCAAGTTCTCTCTTGCTGTTTAACATAATGTTCAAAAACTTAAGTGATTTAACAAAACATTTATTGTCTCATAGTTTCTGTAATTCAGGAGTCCAGATGTGGCTTAGCTGGGTCTTCATCCACGAGTTTCTCACAAGGCTGTAATCAAGAGTCAACAGAAGCTGCAGTCTCATCTGAGGCCTTGACCAGGGAAGCATGTGCCTCCAAGCTCACTACGGTGAGTGAGTACATACATGGGGGTGTGACTACTAGGAAGTGAACATTATTGAGGGTCATCTTATCAACCCTCCTACCAAAGTCTGCCTCCTTGCCCAAGATGATCTGCCCTCCTTCTACCTGCAAAACACATTCACCCCTCCCAAGTTTCCCAACAGTTTCACCCCATTAGAACATTAGCATATTTTAAAGGCTTTAATTATTTAATATGAGAGGATCATGGAAATAAAAATTTAGTAACGTTCTTCCTGTCCTTGTTTATATATCTGATGAAATCATGGCAGAAAAAAATTAAAAATTATTAACATGAAGCAAGTATTATTTCTTATAATTTTATTTTTAAGAATCTATTCAAGGCTACTTTACCCAATATAATAATAAATGCTCAATGGGAACTGGTTGAGGTATTAACTGGAACTCACTCCACAACAATGGGCCATTTCTTGCTTTCTAATGTGTAAGCATACAATTCAAGTAAAATGAGTTTGTATCTGTGATAACACAGCTATAAGACAAATCCCTAAAGCATCCTCTTTCTACTATATAACCATTTACTAAGTGCAGTGTAAACATTCTGGAGCCACCCACAATGGGTGGGAAATGATTAAATACAATTTTAAATTGTCAGTTTCCAAACCAAGGTGATTGTGGTATCCATCTCCTCAGGCATTTATCATTTCTTTGTCTTAGGAACATTCCAATTCTACTCTTCAAGTTATTTTGACATATACAATAAACTACTGTTAATTGTATTCACCCTACTGTGCTATTGAACATGAGATTTTATTCCTTCTATCTAAGTATATTTCTGTACCAATTAACCAACTCCTCTTTATCCCCCCTTCTCATGATACTTCCTAGCTCCTGGAAACCTTCATTCTACTCTCTATCACCATTAGTTCAATTTTGTTCTTAGCTCACACACATGAGTGAGAACATATGAGATGTGTCTTTCTTTGCCTGGCGTATTTCACTTAACATAATATCCTCCAGTTCCATTCATATTGTTGCAAATGACAGCATGCCTTTTAATCTTTATTTTCAAATTTATTTTTATCCCTGATAATCTCTTGAGTGGAGCTTCTCTATATATTTATCTCAATATTTCCTTTCTGTACCTATTAATAGGAGATAAACTATACAAGTCAGTCTTATACAAGCCTATACACCCTCAGAATATTGGTAAATAAAAAGTTCCACATCTTTCTAAAGGTATTATTTCTAGTATCTCTTTATAATTAAAAAATTAAAAGAACTAGAGTTAACATCTGACTATCCTAAACAAAACTTTCCTACCTACTCTCAATCTGCCTAATTTCTTTCTTCATACTAATCAACCATATCAATGGTGTGTCTTCAATACAGTCATTGTGCCTTCTCTGAAGTCAATGTGACTTTCACATTTTTTTTTGCTGTATCTAATAACTTTTCAACATTTATGCAGACCTTTATATATCAGAGTACATTTCAATTATTAGTATTTTTGAATGGGAACTGATTACAAGAACAAAAAGGCATGCAATTAGAAGACAAAAACGGGGAAGTGAAGGAACAAATAGATAATTTTTAATATAGAAACATTATCATAATAGACATATGGATCTCCAAGCAGTAAAACAATGTAGTATAGAGGGATTATCTGATTTCCTAAGTGTTGTGGTGAGCACTTATTGCAAGGATGAAAAACAAGCAGCAAAATTCTGCTTGTGTTTCCTTATTTTTTTTTTTTTTTTTTTTTTTTTTTTTTAACTAAAGCATTGACTTTGCAAATGCTTGTCAGCTGAATCACAGCATTTAACTGAAAACACACGTTGAAGAAACACAACTTTCATGAGAACATTCCTAGGATTTTAGGTAAATCTAAATTTGGATCAAGGTAAGAAAAAAACAAAAAAACTTTGGATTTAAAGTTTAACATTCTATCCCTTCACCTTGAGTCTGAACGGATCCTTGTAGATTAGATGTGTTTCCTGAAGATACCAGATACTTGGCTTGTGTATATTTATCCATTTTCCCACTATCTGTCTCTTCAGGGGGCAATTCAAGCCATTCACATTTATTGAAAGAATTGATAAGCAAGGCAGATTTTGTTCATCCTGTTGAGTTTTATTGCTGTTTTTATCTCTTTGGCCATCTTGGTATCTGGCCTGTGAACTTTAGCATTTGGATGATTTTACACTGGTGAGTGTCTATTGTGCTAAAACAATATTCCATGCAAATGCAAACCAAAAAGAAGCTGGCGATGAAGTTATCTGAAATGAGCCCTCATTTCAGATAACTTTGTCTTCAATCAACAAAAGTAATAAAAGACAAACATTGTCATTGTATAATATTAAAGGGAACAATTCAACAAGAACACTTAACAATTCTAAATAATTATGCACTGAATTCAGGTACACCCAGATTCATAAAGCACATTCTACTGTAATTAAACAAAATGATAAACATCAGCACCGCAATAGCCCGGGACTTCAACATCCCTCTGACAGCACAGGACAAATCCTCAAAACAGAAAATGAACAAAGAAATAATGGACTTAAACACAACTCTGAAACAAATGGGTCTGACAGATATTTACAGAACGTTCAACCCAAAAACCATTGAACACACGTATTTCTCATCAGCTCATGAGACATTCTCTAAGACTGATGATATCCTAGGCCACAAAGCATGTCTCAACAAATTTAAAAAAATATAAATTATATCATGCACCTTCTCAGACCACAGGAGAATAAATTTAGAAATCAACTCCAGCAAAACACGCATCTGTACACAAAGTCATGAAAACTAAATTAAACAACCTACTGCTGAACAATGATTGGGTCAAAGAGGAAATTAAGGTGGAAATCAAAAGGTTCTTTGAACTAAATGAAAAAGGGGACACAAGTTATCAAAACCTGTGGGACACAGCTAAAGCAGTCCTGAGAGGAAACTTTATAGCCATAAATGCCTACAGCAAAAAGACAAATATCACCAATCAACAATCTATTGAGTTGTCTGAGAAAGAATGAGCAAACCAATCCCAAACCAACCAGAAGAAAAGAAATCACCAAGACCAGAGCAGAACTAAATGAAACTGATGACAAAAAAACTACATGGAAGATTAATAAAACAAAAGGTTGGTTCTTTGAAAAAATGAACAAAATTTGCTGGGTGCGGTGGCTCACACCTATAATCCTAGAACTCTGGGAGGCCAACGCGGGAGGTTTGCTGGATCTCAGGAGTTTGAGACCAGCCTGAGCAAGAGTGAGACCCCGTCTCTACTAAAAATAGACATAAATTAGCTGGACAACTAAAAATATATAGAAAAAAAATAGCTGAGCATGATGGCACATGCCTGTTGTCCCAGCTACTCAGGAGGCTGAGGCAGAAGGACTGCTTGAGCCCGGAAGTTTGAGGTTGCTGTGAGCTAAGCTGATGCCACAGCACTCTAGCCTGGGCAACAGAGTGGGAGGGAGGGAGGGAGGGAGGGAGGGAGGGAGGGGGGGAGGAAGGAAGGAAGGAAGGAAGGAAGGAGAAAAAATTGAACAAAATTGACATGTCTCTCACCTGATTAACCAGAGGAGAAAAGAAAGGACTCTAATAAGTTCAATCAGGAATGAAAAGGAGAAATTACAACTGATAACATAGAAATACAAAATATCATCTATGAATACTATAAAAATCTCTACATACATAAACTTGAAAATGTGGAAGAAATGGACAAATTCTCAGAAACATACAGGCTACCTAGTCTCGATCAGGAAGAAACAAAATTCCTGAGCAGACCAGTATCAAGTATGAAATTGAAGCAGGAATAAAAAAAACCTTCCTAAAAAAAGAGACCCACACTAGATGGTTTCATACGCAACCAGGCCTACAAAGAACTTGTGCATATACCGCAAAAATTATTCCACAACACTGAGAAGGAAGGAATCCTCCCCAATACATTTTAAAATGTCAACATGACCCTGATACCAAAACCAGGAAGGACAAAACAAACAAAGAAAACAACAGACCAATATCCCTTATGAATATAGAGGCAAAAATTTTCAATAAAATCCTAGCAAACCAAATTCAGGTGTTTATCAAAAAAATAATCCATCAAGACCAAGTAGGCTTCATCCCAGAAATGCAGGGATTCTTCAACATATGCAAATCTATAAATGTAATTTACCACATAAATAAAAGTAAAAAGAAAGATCATATGATCCTCTCAATAGATGTAGAAAAATCATTTGACAAAATTCAGCACTTTTTATGATAAGAACACTTAACAAAATAGGCACAGATGGAACTTACCTCAAAATAATAAAAGCCATATAGCCCAAACCCACAGCCAACATCATACTGAATGGGAAAAAAATTGAAAGTATTTCTGCTTAGAACTGAAACTAGATAAGGTTGCCCTCTATCACCACTTCTCTTAAATATAGTGCTCCTACCCAGAGCAATCAAACAAAAGAAATAAATCCGGGCATTCAAACAGGGACAGAAGGAGGCAAACTATCACTCTTTGCTGATGATAGAATCTTTTTTCTATAAAACCCCAAAGATTCTGCCAAGAGACTACTAGAATTGATAAACAAATTCAGAAAAATCTCAGGTTACAAAATCAATGTACAGAAATCAGTAGCATTTATAGCCACCAACAAGAGTCAAACTGAGAACCAAATCAAAGACTCAGTGCCTTTCACAATAGCAACAAGGAAAATAAAATACCTAGAAATATATTTAACTAAGGAGGTGAAAGATCTCTACGGGGAGAATTACAAAACACTCAGCAAGGAAATACCAGAGGATGTAAATAGATGGAAAACCAGACCATGCTCATGGATTGGCAGAATCAACATTGTTAAATGTTATACTACCCAAAGTGATTTACAGATTCAATGCAATCCCTATCACAATACCAGCATCATTTTTCACAGATATAGAAAAAATAATTCTAGGCTTCATATGTAACCAAAGAAGACCCTGTATATCAAAAGCAATCTTAAGCACAAAGGACAAATTGGAAGGCATCAGTTTACCAGACTTAAAGCTATACTACAAGACTATAGTTAGCAAATCAGTATTGTACTGGCATGAGAACAGAGACATAGACCAATATAACAGAGCTGAGAACCCAGATGTAAAAAATCCTCATATAGCCATCTCATCTTTGACAAAGCCGACAAAAACATACACTGAGGAAAAGAATCCTTATCCAATAAATGGTGCTGGGAAAATCAGATAGCCACATATAGAAGATTGAAACTAGATCCTCACCTCTCACCTGTAACAAAAATCAACTCATGATGGATAACTGACTCAAACCTAAGACATGAAACCATAAGAATTCTAGAAGAAAATGTTGGAAAAACTCTTATAGACATCATCTTAGGGGAAGAATTTATGAAGAAGACCCCAAAGGCCATCACAGCAACCACACAAATAAATAAATGGGACCTGATCAAACTAAAAAGCTTATGCACAGCCAACGAAACTATCATCAGGTCAAATAGACAACCTATAGATTGGGAGAAAATATGGGCATGCTATATATCCAATAAAGGGCTGATAACTAGAATCTATATAGAACTCAGGAAAATCAGCAAGAAAAAACCAAACAACCCCATTTAAAAGTAGGCAAAGGACATGAACAGCAACTTTTCAAAAGAAGACAGACTAATGGCCAAGAAACATATAAAAGAAATATTCAACATCTCTAATCATCATGGAAATGTAAGTCAAAACTGCAATGAAATATCACTTAACTTCAGTGATAATGACCTTTATCAAAAAGTCCCAAAACAACAAATGTAGGTATGGATGCAGAGAGATGAGAACACTCTTACACTGGTGGTGGAACTGCAAACTAGTATAACCTCTATAGAAAGTGATATGGAGATACCTCAAAGAACTAAAAGTAGAACTACCATTTGATCCTGCAATTCCATTAATGGGTATTTACCCAAAGGACATAAAGATATTCTATAAAAAATACATCTACATTTGGATGTTCAAAACAGCACAATTCACAATGCAAAGATATGGAAACAACCAAATTGTTCATCAGTACATGAATGGATTAATAAAATGTGGTACATCTATACCACGGAATACTACTCAGCCATAAAAAGTGATGAACTAATAATACCCCTTTTACTATCCTGGATTGAGCTGGAGCCCATTCTTCGAAGTGAAATATCACAAGAATAGAAAAACAAGCACCACATGTACTCACCATTAAATTGGGACTAAGTGATCAACACTTATGGAAGTAACATTCACAAGGCATAAGGCAGGTGGGAGCGGGGAGGAGAGGATGGGTAAACTCATGCCTAATGGGTACAATGCATGATGTCGGGGGGTTAGGCATGCTTGTAGTTCCAACTTGGTAGTGCAAAGGCAATATACATAACCAAAGCATTTCAACCCTGTAATATTCTGAAATAAAAAGAAATAAAAATAATAAAAAAATAAAACCCTCATGGAATATAAAAAAATAAATAAAGTTTAACATTCTGTTCCTCTTGAAAATATTTTTCTCATAAATATAGGCCTGTGGCACTCTTTTAAGGCACTCTAATTATTTCTGTAAAGAAATAGACAGAAATACTGTCACGTGGGATTTTTCTAGTGCCTTTAACTCAAGAAAAATCTGTGTAAGTCAGAGGAAGGAAAGACTACAATCCACAAAGAAACTGCTTTTTTCTTTCTTGTTATTTTTCCTTTTTTTTTATTTTTTTTGTTAATCTGAAAACTATTGTCCTCTTGTGCAACCCTAACTCTAACATGATGACACAACCAGACAACCAAACATTGGGCTGGGAGTGAGCAGCTGACTTTTGCCCAAGCCAACCATACCCAGGTCACACCTCCTGTCAGGCGATGCTTCTACGTAAAGCTTGGTATATTTGCACCTATTCAGGCACCACTCAAAAACTCCATCTGTCTTTATTCACAGTGGAGACAAATTTCACACATACCAAACAACCAAAAATTAAAAAAGCAAGATGACACCAAGTATTGAGAATGAGCTACAGAAGGAGACATGTCAGCTACTAAGAGTGTCGGGGCAAATTGTACAGCCATTTGGAAAGCATCTGGCATTGCCTGGTAAAATTGAACATGGCGACTTTCAGAGTATCCCATCACCACATGCATGACCTCATGATGGCATTGTCTGAAACAGCCCTGTACTGGAAACAAGTCAGTGTCTTAGCGGCTGCCAGGCCTCCTATTTTTAGGAAAGCCATATTTGCCACCATCCTAACTTAGATTTCAAAGCAAAATCTGTGCAAAGAAACTTGGGTCTGAAGAGTCATTTACATAAAAACAGTTTTGTTATTCATGAGTTGGTGAGATAGTTATGTATTGTTGTGAACCATTTCTATATTAGACTTCTGAATTTCCCTTGGGAATTGTTTGATGCCCCAACATGGCACGGGACAGTTACCGGATGAGGAGAGCATTATTAAGACAAACGCATGTGTGGTATCTAGGATTCTTTCCTAAAATAGAATACTAGATGTACCTGCATCAGTACTCAGTGAAGTGGGGTTAATGATTTTGTATATTTTTTTAGACAATATTTCTCCTAGAAATAACAAGGAGAGAGAATTGGCTAGATTATTAAAGAATAATGATAACGAGAAGAGAGTACCCATGGAAAGACATATGAATGGGGAATGGAAAAAAGATTGGAGTGGAAAGAGCAAACGTAGAGAAGCCATTCCTAACAATGTAGGCCAGGCTCTAACATGCAAGTTACTGGATCCCACAGTGACATCCTAACTGCTCCTGTTCCGTGCAAGATCCTCAGGCTCCACTTTATTTCTCTTCCTCCAGCCTCCTACTCCTTCCAACACTCCCAGTTGAAACTCTAAGATCACTAAAAGTAAATCAATATGATCCCTTGAAATTTAGTATTATATTAGTCCAGAAAAATTTAACTATATTTAGTGTTTATATACTAAATACTTGCTTTGATTTCCTTAACTAATGTAGTTGCTTATGACGTTTGGAGATGCAAACCTACACATAAGAGTATTATTGAACTGATAAACTGGGACAGAACTCTCAGGGTAATTTTCTTTCATGGGTGTTCAGAATAGTTTTCATGATGGATGGGAAGTTCATTCTTAGAATACCAAGCAGTTGATGTGAAGTTACATATATACTGAGAAATTTTATCCAGGCTGAGAAACTGTATGGCCAGGTAGTCTTTGAATCACTACTTACATTGTGCTTTGTGAGATTTGAAATATTAGTTGCTATTGCTTGTAGCCACTCCATGCAGTCCTCAGTGGAGAGGCACTGGATAATGCCACTGCAGACCCCGTCCACAGCAATCACTTGAAAGGCATTCTGCCTGCAGATATGTCAGAACAAATCAGATCAAAACGACAAGCCATTTATCTATTTGCAATTTATGAAAGTATCTGTTGAAAGCTCTTCTTTTAAACAATATAAATGTCAGCTTCCAAATTCATATTTGGTTACTTGCCTTTATAAAAATTTATTTTCTAAGTGGAACACTAAAGATAGACCCAGATAACATGTAAGTTCAAATTAGTAGAAAGCATCCTCAGATAACTGTGGAGAAACTTTGACTTGTAAAATATGTCCTATGCAAATGGCAGAGAATCTAAAAAATTGTAGAAGCATTCTTTTTCCAGATTGCCATAAAATTACACATAGTTTATTTATTATTTTGACTACCATCATCTCCTCCTAACATTTGATCAATGCATTTTGTGACTTAGAAAGATCACAGACACAGGCAAACCATATTAAACGCCTTATAAAAACTTACTTCACTATCATGAGCTTCAGCACTTGCCAGTTGTCAGTTGTTGTTCATCCACAATCTCAGTTCATTCATCTTCTCAAAAACGGTTTGGGACAAGAGACTTATACCTCCTCTCCAGGTCTAAATGATCACTGTCTTAATTTATATAAATTCTGTGAATTTCAGTAGCACCAATTTTTTTTTTTTTAAGCAATGATCAGATTAACTATCCCTATGGTCTTTTATTGACTTTTTTATTTTTTGGTAAGAGAAAATTATGTTATGCCATCCTAAATTGTTCACTAAAGTGCTATACAATTTAAAGCTGCTTGCTACAGCATCAATGATTCACTTTTTTTCCCCTACATCAAGTTCTTACAATGTTTAGATATAAGCTTAATTGACAGGAATAGATAAAATCTCAAAATGAATGGAAGCAAGCCAAAGGCCTCATGCTTTAGAATTACTCTGTTGTGTCACACCTCAGAAAATTCGCAAATTATATTTCAGTCCCAGCCAGTTATAAAGCAATAGAAAACTTCTAAAGTTCAGTATTTAAAATGATATGTAAATTGTATACATTTATATGTTCTTTTCCAAATAAGCACTGTTCCTGGCTCTTCTGAGTTTTATAACAATGTATTTGTGGATATTAGATATGATTTCACTTCCCCAAAGGAAAACCCACAGCGCATGTCTGGCTCAGGTTCACCATTGGGCCTCTGTCACTCTGTCTTCCTGACTCGGAGCTGGGTACACAGAACAGGATCTGTGCATCCAATTTATTAGTATTTTTAGAGAAGCTGCTTCTCATATCCTTGACACAGCACTTTCTACTGAACACAGGGAAGTGCTCAGATATACCTTTTGTTTTCTCTACAAACGAACATTAAACAGATTTCACAAGTATACCTATTGCCCATCTCTTTGAAATAAGGTTCTTTTGAATTTGCAACAAGAAAAAATACTTATTGCATGAAAAGAATAACTTCACATTACAGTTTTAACTTCAATTTTTATGTTTAACAGTGAGTAAGACATTTAAAATATCCAGACAGAAGCTCAATCATCCATGGAAAATGAGAAATAATTTGAGTCTAGTAATACACATTTCTTTCCACTCTCTGATTATCATAACCATTGCTTCATGTACCATAAATTAAAGCATGTCTTGAACATATTTGTTCTTTCTGCTTTAAATTAATTGTGGCAGCTAGATACTTTTAGCTGACTAAAGTCAATACACTTAGATCAAATCTGCAATCTATGTAATCATATATGTTACACAGTCCCTAGATAGAATAAGTCCCAAAGGCTAATCTTTTATAAACATAGACTTATTATGTTAATGCACAACACTTTTTACATTCTGTTTCTACTCCCCAAAATTAATGGAAGCCCTTTCATGAATCTAAGTGGAATAGCTGAATAGTTTCTTTGATTATATCTGACCTCTTACAAAATAGGCAGATCACACATATTATAGTTATCTGGATTATATTTCTGCTTCTGCTACTAAGTAAAGGAAAGTACTGGTGAATTAATCCACTTAGTTGTGTCTCAATTTCCCCCCAAAAAAGAGAATAAAATATTTTACAAATTTAATAACTATTTTGCTGAGTATTCAGTGGATGCAAATATTTTCACATATAGCTGAAGCTCTATGAATAATTTTTATCTGAATAATTCATTAACATGTAGTCTTGATTATAATATTTCAGTGTTTATGGAGAGCATCTCCACGTAGACTTATTTTTTCTTTGAACACTTAGAAACAGCTTTTTTTGTTTTTTACTTGCAGCTTTTAGAAAATTTAATTCTTTGATTCAAGATTAAAAATGATAGTCGAACTTCTTTGTTTCATCTTATTTAAGGATATACTTTAAAATCAATAGACACCATTACCCGTTAATTTAGTATTGTAATAGATTAAATTTTAAAAATGTTTATAGTAGTCTTAAAAATAGACAAAATTATGAGTCTAAGTTTTATACATATATATATATGTACACTAACAAAACAGTTACATAACTAAATAGTTAGATAATGTGGAGATTTGACATCAGGTTGATTTTTTTAACTCTCCATAAAATATTTTTTATAGTTTTCTAAGGATTCTTTATCATTGCACTCTGGCAGTAAAAATTATTTTCAAATGTTTCTGAATTTTGAAGTAGGTTTATTCATATAAAATAGATAATTAGTCTTTCTTATATGAAATACACACTGCTCACTATAAAAATTCACAAATGATTTCAATCTAACATTTGTACCCATAAATATGCATATATTTCTAAATAATATAGTTAATAATTCATGTTATGATTCATTGTTAATATTATATTACATGAAAGCACGTAGGAAGAAGTTAAATTTGTGAGGGGTCACTAGGAGAATGCAGGCAGAGAACAAGAATTGCAGAGACTAAAATGTATAGGTTTGGAGTGGCTGGAACGCCACTTTCATGAGGCAGAGTTCTAAGGGATCACCACGGAAAAGCAGACGGGCTCCGAGGGAGATGGGTTTTGGGTATCACGCAGGGAGGTTAAAGTCTGCAGGGAGCCACTGCTGCACTTCATGTTGAAGCCTCCCATGGTTAGATATGTGTGGCATGGGTGGTCCTGTTGGACCCCTGAGGAGAGTGTAATATAACTGGTAACATATGAGGTGAAATGGAACGGAAATAAACACGTGATAGTGAGTGTTAAAATGGAGCCATTAGTTCCAAGGGGACTTTTAAAGGCATTAGGAAGGATGTGGTTCAATATTTCCTTTTTGAATGAATTATGAGGGAGAGGATAAAGTCAAAATTACTCTAGCATGTTGCACCTAAGCAGTGAAATAACTTAGTTGGGGAGGCAAGGGAAAGCACAGGTATTAGACAGGAGGTAATTAATCCAAAAAACAAATATTAGAGGTATGGTACATCAAGAGCTATGTGGGTCGTTTGGCATGTTGCACATGAATGTGCAGAAGTGGCAGGTGATGAAGTTATGATCATACAAGGCAGAATCGGGAAGCCTTCACGAATCATGCTGCAATACAACACCACTACCTAACTCCAAGTGCCGAGGAGAGCCAATGGAAGTATTTAAGCATTGGAATAAAAACATTGTATTTGTATTTTAGACATATCTCTTTCTGGTGTTTAATGGAAAAAAAGAAGAGATGTGAGAAAGGTACCGCAATACACAAACTGGACAAGGAAAAGAATCTGTCCCACAGGGGGCCCTCTGCATGTAGGGCGGCACACTGACTCAGACGGTATTGAAAAGATGCCATTTATGTGATTTGATTACCAATTAAAGGGGTGTGTTGTTGAAATAAAGGAAGAAATAAGAAGAGGCCCCTCAGGTTAGCGATTCCAGCATTTCACACGATTTCTCGTTGAGTTCAACTGCATACCACAGGCCAGGGGCATTTCTGCCTGTGTGTACTACCTTGGTTCACTGCCTCATTATCTCTTTCATTTTTCAGGCACGAAACCTAAACCATTTAGATATGTCAGGAGCTTTTTAAAACCATTTTTGTTACTTATTTTACAAACCTTAAATTCATCTATCATCTCATGATTTGAAACCAGATAATTACTCCCTAATAAGATAAATCATTCCCTAATAACCAGATAACTCATTCCCCAAATGGGCCCTATGCTTCAATGTGACTGTGTCTGTCTCCCCTGTGTCCCTTTATCTAAAATGCTCCTCTGTCCAACTTGCCCACCTGTGAGGTTATTGTAAACACCACGAAACTCTCTGACCTGCGGTTTCTCTTTCTGTAAAATGAAGAAGGCGGCACATATCCCGTAAACTTCAGGTCGTGTTTTGAAGACTATGAACTGGGCTTCTTATCACCTCAAAATCTGTTTAAAATTTTAGTTGTGTTATTTCTACTTGTCAAAACCCAATTCAAATGTTAAGAAGTTAACTCAGATGCCACCTCGTCCATATTTTCTATAATACATGTATTTAAAATGAATCTCTCCCACCTGTGTGCTCCCGGACTTCCTGGTTCCCTTACTGCAGTGTTCCTTCTCCCTGGTATTAAATATTTTTGTATACTTGTTACACACTGTGCTTTCTTACTAAGTTTCCTTCAAGCTCCTTGAAGGAAAAGCCATGTGTGCTACCTTCTATCATTCTTGGTATAAGTACAGTGCTCAGTCTTTAATCCGTAAATGAAAAAAAAAAAAAAAAAAAAGGAAATCCATCTCCACTTTACTTTAGCAATCCTCTGCTTTTGCTAACTTGAGATCTAGTATTATTCAAGACAGCTCCAATGTCAGACGTGAATTCTGAGATTTCTGTTCTTTATAACTTTTTCCTTTCCATATCACTAAACTAACTAATTCTTTCTGATCTTTTTTAACCTTTCCAATTGTCCTAGTCCATATATCTACTCAGCATATATCTGCATTTCTCCCTAGGCTGGGCTTCCTGTTCATCCATACAAATTATGTGGGTTTCTTTTTTTTCCACTTTAGAATTTCCTGTCACTTTGACCTCTAGCTGCTCCTAACTTACTAATTCCCAGCCCTGAATAAGTTTAATTTAATTAAATCATAGCCTTTTCCTCCTAGGATTCCCTGGCAAAAGTTATAAATTGTGCAAAGAAGTTCCAATATTGGTCTCTGGGAACCCAGAATTTATAGTTGCTCTTGTCGACTTTCTTTCTGCCCTCGCAGCGGTCAGTGAGCCATACGTATTACAGATTCTCATTCCTACACAGTTGTCATTTATTCATCTCTTACTGGATAACAGCTCTTGCATAGTTTCTCTGTTCTTCCACTCCTGAATCCTGAACCTGCCTATCTCTAGGTCATTCTGAGCATGTAACTTTGCCTTCCAGCTCTTCAGTATCTCATGTCCAGCTGGTAGAAGCACCTTTTTGTATGTCTTTAACTTTTTTTTATTAAAATATATGGATTTTAGAAATACATGTTGTATCATTTTATCAATTAGAAGCTTTTCATCTGCACCTAAAGCCTACTGGAATATGCTCCTTCAAAGGATATTCTTTATTAAAGTTTTTCAATTTTCCAGATATACTCAAGCTCCCTAGAATACTGTCCCCTCTCTGGCTATAGAAAAAAATAAAATTAACATTAATGATAGACTTGTGTCTTTGAATAAATGTGTCATAAATGAGAAATGAAATAAATAGGGACTCTTTGGCAAGATACCTTTCCCTAGGTTGAAAGAACTGTGCAAAAGTCAGTCTAGAGTTGTTCAAAAGAGGTGTGAGCTTTTTCAGAAAGAGTTATACATCTTACGGGCATTATGGTACTTTCTTCCTTAACCCCACCCCATAGTCGTATATGAGTAGGTGAGGATGCAAAGCCCCTGTGAAGATTGTGCTAGACAAAGGGACACTTGCATGGCTCATGCAGTAGGTAAAAGATCACATAAGATTTTGATGCTTTTTAGTTGAATATGTTTTGTAATAATTGAGTGTTTCTGATTTACATAGAGCACACACAGTCCTTGTGGACCTGCGGGCCAATTTGCAAAAAATGGAACAAAGTCAGTTAGTTCAGTGTCTGTGTCCACTTGTGCAGGACTGCATGTAGCATTAGAATGGTGAAACTGTAAAAGTAAGCTGCATCAGAGCCAAGTGCTGTTTCTCATTCCTAGCATCTTTGCTACCTACTTCTTCCCCTCGAATGGTAACCATGACCATGTATGTTTGAATTTTACATCCCATTTTTCCCTCATAGCATTTTATGAAAGCATATCCTGGCATGTGTGCATTCCGTTACTGTCAATATCCTCATAACAAACTATTTTTTTATCCAATTTGCTCCTACAATTATTCTCCCCAAAGTTACCTGAAAATTAATCACTCTTCCTCAGTCCTTTCAGTATTTCTCTTCTGTAGTTGCTATGATCAACCACTCTCTTCTCCTTAAAACTGTTTGAAATAACTTCTGAAATTATAGCATCATAGTTACTATTTTTCTTTTTCTGCCTACTTACTTCTTTTCTGATTCCCAGATTCTGCTTCCTCCTCATTTCCCCTAATATTCATTCCTAAAAGGAATTCCTTTTAGGAATATACATTCCTAAAAGTCCCATTCTTCAATGAGCAACTATGAATTGAGTGTTTATTATGAGACATCTTCATACGTGGCTCTATTGGTAGAGACCCATTGTAGGATCCTTGCATTATTGAAAGCACAGTTTTCTTGAGCACCAACCTTCATCCATGGTGCCCCATCTCTCACCAGCTCAATTGTCCTCATCTCAGAATTAAAAGGGGGTGCACTCTGGGAAGAAACTAGGGATCCTACTGTCATTTGAGATTTTTTTAAGTATAATCAGTAGGCTTCATTTCAATGGTATTAATTTTCATAGTGTTTAAGAAGCATGAAGTAGATGATATTTCTACCAAAAGAACAAACTAGGAGATAGAATTCTTTCTCATTAAAACTCATGTAATATGGCCAGGTGTGGTGGCTCATGCCAATAATCCTAGCAATCTGGGAGGCTGAGGCGGGAGGATTGCTCAAGGTCAGGAATTCGAATCCAGCCTGAGCAAGAGCAAGATCCCGTCTCTACTAAAAATAGAAAGAAATCAATTGGCCAACTAAAAATATATAGAAAAAATTAGCCGGGCATGGTGGTGCATGCCTGTAGTCCTAGCTACTCAGGAGTCTAAGGCAGAAGGATTGCTTCAGCCTGGGAATTTGAAGTTGCTGTGAACTAGGCTGACGTCATGGCACTCTAGCCCAGGCAACAGAGTGAGACTCTGTCTAAAAAAAATAAAAATTAAATAAAAATTTAAAAATTTAAAAAAACTCATGTAATAAATATTTATTGATCATTTTTGAGCCATAAACTATGTAAACTATGTATACATAAACTATGTATATACTGAGAGTATAGAGATAAATGTTATATTTCTAAAACTCAAATATAGAAAATATATGTGTCTAATATACACACAAAACACATATATTTTCATATATTCATTTTGCACATAAATAAAATAAAACATGAAGAGATTAAAAGACCATCCAAAGCTCCCATAAGCTCTACTTCCTAGTCTAACACTCTGGTCACTGCAGCAATATGCAATCATAACATGGTTCAGAATGCAGAGCAGATCTTTATGGCTGAATCAGCATTATTATAATATGATAAACATAAACTTTCTTATCACTGAAAAGTATTGTGAAGGTGAGGACTCAAGAGAGCTGGCTAGAGACAAGGAGTGCCAGTTCTCCTCAGAATGAACAACCAAAGTTACAGCTGAAAAATCCTGACAAACAGAACGAAGGGAGAGTGCTGGAGTCTAGCAGAGCATTCAGGGGGAGAGGCTGGGCGCAGAAAAAAAGCAGGAAGCAAGAGGCTGGCAGGTACTGAAGAGGAGCGTGAGGGACATGGCATTCCTTCTAGAAGGTGGGCGGGAGAGTTCTAGCCCCCGTCCCTGCAGCATGCCAGTATCAGAACTGTCTGAGAGCTGCTCTGCCCTTGAGAGCTGCTCTCCCCTTGAGAGCCCAAACACTGCTGTGGGAGGCGATTTTCAGGACTTCTTAAGGGCATTGCACCAGACTGTCAGGTCGCAGCAGAGTCACTGGCCCTCCCTCTGGACTCAAGCTGCCGTGCCAGGTGCCACACTTTGGGTACAGCCACTCGGGGACTGTGTCCTGCCCAGGGAACCTCAGCCCTCGTGCCTCCACATGACCGGAGCCCCTGCAGATATTCCCAGCACCCGCTTGGATTGCGGCAGCCACACAGGGCCAGCCAGACCCCGGGGAGTTGCAGGGGTTCTGGTGGTCTGGCCAGCAGTGCGTGCTAAGGGAAGGGAGAGCACAGCGCACCAAGAGGGCACCCCCTGGACGAAGGACACCAGACACCACGCTTTCCTGGGCCCCGGAGCTCCCAGCTTGAGGATGGGGAGTGACTGTGCTGCTTCCAGTGGAGACTTGCATGCTGTGCTCAGCTCTGCAAGGAAGGCATATGGTTTCCCCTGCCCCACAGATCAGGGACTTATGCGGGGAAGTGGCCTTCTCCTCCTCCGTCTTTCCACTGCTGCGGACACAGCTGCAGCTGCTCCCAGAGGGCACGGCGCGGAGGACCGCCCTTCTAGGGCTAAGTATGGCTTCGGCAGCACTGGTGCTATGCCCACCCAGCAGGGGTGCGACTAAACGTGGCGCCTCTCCCTCTCTCTACACATGGCAGCAGCGTTCCTGCATGGAGAGCAGGAGAGCCACAAAGCTGTGTGTTTGGGACAGAGGGATTCTGCACAGGGGAAGGTGTCTTTTACAGCACTCAAGTTGCAGCTTGGAGATAAACAGCAATGTCTGTTCCCCGAGTGTCCCAAGTGCCAGGACAGGGGCATGAGAGGGAAGAAAATCATGTTCCTTCCTGCCTGCCTGAGCTGTAGACCTCACTATGGAGACCTCAGCACAATTCATTAGGAACTCTGCTCGCAGCACCCACTGCCAGAGCTGGTGTTGGTGTCTGCCTTTGGAATATGCAAGGACAGGCTTAGTGGTTCAGCCCCGCCCAGCTTTGTTCTGCCTTCAGGGGTTGAGCAGGGAATTCAGGCCACTGTACATTCCACAGATTAGCCCACTGCTTAAAGCAGCAGGCAGCTTTTTCTGGAAAACAAAGATTAAGAATGTACCCATCTGCTTCTGCCCCAGCCAGGTCTTACCCATAAGAAACACCTACTGGCCTGAAGGTTGAACTGCACAAAATACACAATCTATTGACACAAGTACCCAGTGCAATAGCCATAGGCCATATGTGGGAGAATGAAACTGGACCTATATCCCTCACTATTTACAAAATTTAACTCAAGATTGATTAAATACTTAAATGTAAGATCTGAAACTATAAAAATTCTAGAAGAAAACTAGAAAAAACTCTTCTAGACATTGGCCTAGGCAAAGAATTTATGACTAAGACCTCAAAATCAAATGCAACAACAACAAAAAAATAAATAAATGAGGCTTAAACTACAAAGCTTCTGCATAGCAAAATAAATAATCAACAGAGTAAATAGACAACCTGCAGAATGGAAGAAAATATTCACAAATTATGTATCAATGGACTGATAATCCAGAATCTACAAGGGACTCAAACAATTCAACAAGAAAAAAAACAAATAACCCCATTAAAAAGTGGGCAAATGACATGAGCAGACTTTTTTCAAAAGAAGACATACAAAGAGCCAACAAATGTGAAAAAATGCTCAGCATCTCTAACCATCAGAGAAATACAAATTAAAACCATTATGAGATGACATCTTACACCAGTCAGAATGATTATTAGGAAAAAGTAAAAGAAAAATAGAGTTTGGCAAGGATGCAGATAAAACAGAATGCTTAAACACTGTTGGTGAGAATGTAAATTAACACAACCTCTGTGGAGAATAGTAAGGAGATTTTTTTCAAAGAGGTAAAAAATAGAACTACTATTTGATCCAGCAATCCCACTACTGAGTATCTACCCAAAGGAAAAGACATCATTATATCAAAAAGAGACCTGCATTCATGTTTATTGCAGCACTATTCCCAATAGTAAAGATATAGAATCAACCTAAGTGTCCATCAACAGGCGATTAGAAAAGAAAAATGTGATGTGTATATACAATGGAAACTATCCAGCTATAAATAAGAATGAAATCATGTCTTTTGCAGCAGCATGAATGGAACTGAAGGCCATTATCTTAAGTGAAATAATTCAGAAGTCAAATACTAGATGTTCTTACTTATAAACAGAAGCTAAATAATGTATACACATGGACATAGAACGTAGAATGATAGACATTGGAGACTTAGAAGGGTAGAGGGGTAGGAAGGCAGCTATTGGATGAGAATTTACCTAATGGGTATTATGGACACTAACCAGGTGATGGTTACACTAAAATCCCAGACTTCACCACTAGGCAATATATCCATGTAACAAAACTGCACTTGTACTCCCTAAATATTTAAAAATAAAAAAAAATTATAATGTTTTTATTCATATCTATACAATAGTATAATATGTAACAGTAACACAACTTGGTCACAATTAAATATGACAGGTATCATTGAAGGTAATCACTAAAGTTAGTATTATGAGCTTTGACAAAAAGCAACCAAGAAATCATATCCTAAGTTTTGAGCTAAATATATATATATATATATATATATACATATACACACACACACACACACATATACACATATACATATATTTTTTTTCATCATGAGCCATTTATTTATCCTCTTTTTTCTCCCCTGCACTGAATCTACCACCTCTCTAGCCTATGAGCTCCTCAGGGAAAGGACCAAATACAATTCCTCCTTACAGACATTCAGTCCATATTGATTAAGTGAATGAGTAAACAATACATTAGCTCCTGAATTTGAGTATCTGTGAAATCCATTCTGAATAGCGCCATATTTGCAACTGCTTTTTTACTGTAATATTTGAGTGTAATTCTGCCGGTGAAAGTTATTGATGTGGTGAAGTGCCATAAAAATAAAAATGTAAGGAATCTTCTGTAATCATCCAAACAATTCCTTTTTCTTGGAAATTGCCTTAGCTAAATGCCTTACCATAATGTAACTGCATTTTAAAAAAGTAAAAACAAAACAAAAAGAAAACCACTGGGTACATTTTTTAAAAATAGCATTAAAAGGAATAGTAAGAGAGTTCTTAAGGCAGAAGAAAAACAAAACCAAAAAGAAGAAACAAAGAGAAAAATTAAAGGTAAGATACACTTGAATAAATAGTTATATGAAAGTAATAGTATAATATTTTAAAACATCTAAAATATACGTATCATTAAAAATATATTAAAATATACCTAAAGATAAGAAAATGAAAGAGGAATTAAAGTGTTCTAAATTTCTAACATTTTCTGAGTCTAAATTGTAATGTGTAGGCATTAACTAAAACAATAATAAAAATGTATATGTAACAATCTAAGAGAGGGAATATTAAATAATGAAAATATCTTATTAGAAAGAAAATAAGAAAAAAATAAGGAAATAAAGAAAACAAAACACAAAAGCTAGTGTATTGAGAAAAAGGACTTAAAAAATATGTTATGTCAACTTTTAAAAACATATGTTTTTTTGCAGTCTCTACTGCAAAAAAAAAAATCAATTTCAAAATGGGTAAAAGATGTAAAATGACACTGCACCAAAGGAGGTATACATATGTATACTGATATACACACCTATTAGAATGGTAAAATAAAAGATATCAACAACACTAGACACTGGCAGGAATAAAGAAACTGGGTCACTCATACAAATCGGTGGGAACATAAAATTATACAATCACTGTAGAAAACAATTTAGCTGCTTCTTAAAAGACAAAACATGCCATTGTCGTAAACCCAATAGTTGTGATCAAGTATTTTATCAAAGAAATCAAAATGTATATTCCCACAAAAATCTATATACAAATATTCATAGCATTTTTATTTAAAATAGTCAAAAACTAGAAACAACCCAGATGTCCTTTAAAGGATGAATTTTTTAAATGTGATACATCTCTACCATGGAATACAACTCAACAACAACAACAAAAAAAGAGTGAACAATCAAAAAATAAAACTACTTGGAAAAATCTTCAGAGAATTATGTTGACTGAAAAAACAGACACATGGACCAATGGAACAGAATAGAAAACCCAGAAATGAGTCCATGCATTTACTGCCAGCTCATCATTAACAATGGGGCCAACAACAAAATAAACGGCAGTCTCTTCAATAAATAGTGCTTAGAAAGCTGGGCAACCATATGCAGAATAATGAAACTAGAACTCTCTCACCATACATAAAAATCAACTCAAAATGAATTGAAGACTTAAATTTAAGACTTGAAATTATGAAAATACCAGAAAAAAATCAGAGAAACACCCAAGACACGGGTCTGGGAAAGTTGCTGGTGTAAGATCTCAATGGCACAGGCAAAAATCACATGGAATCACATCAAACTAAAAACGTTCTGCATAGCAAAGGAACTAATCAATAAAGGTAAGAGACAACTGAACGCATGAGAGAAAATATTTGCAAACTATCCATCTGACAAGAAATTAATAATAATGGATTAATAAATAATAATAAATTAATAGCAAAAAAGCCAAATAAGGGATTAATAATTAAATTATAAGAAAACCCAAATAATGCAATTAAAAATGAGCAAAAGATTTGAACAGACATTTCACAAAAAAAGATACCAATGGCCAATAAATATATGAAAAAATGATGACATCACTAATCATCATGGAAATGCAAATAAAAATTACAGTGAGATATCATCTCACCCTATTTAAAATGGCTTTTATCAAAAAGACAGGCAATAATATACTAGTGAGGATGCAGAGAAAGGGGAACTATCATACACTGTCGGTGGGAATGTAAAAGTACATTATGGAGAACAGTATGATGATTCCTCAGAAAAACTATGACTAGAATTACCATAAGATCCATAATTTTTACCCAAAAGTATATACCCAAAAGAATGGAAATCAATGTGTCAAAAAGACATCTGCATTCCCATGTTTATTGTAGCACTATTCACACCAGTGTAAATAAGGAATCAACCTGAGTTGATTCCTTATTCAAGCTGGCTGAATGAATAAAGAAAATGTGGTATGTGTATATATATATATATATATATATATACACACACACATATATATAATGGAATATTACTCAGCCATAAAAAGAATCAAATCCTGTCATTTGCAGAAACGTAGATGGAACTGGACATGATAATTTTAAGTGAAATAAGCCAGGGTCAGGGAAACAATTATCACATATTCTCAATCATATGTGGGAGCTAAAAAAGTGGATCTCAAGAAGATAGAGAGTAGATTGTTAAGTCACCAGAGGGTGGGAAGGGGAGGGGGTGGGGAAGATGAAGAGATGCTGATTTATGGTTACAAACACAGAGTCTGATAGAAGAAAGACGACCTAATGTTAGATACCTCAGTAGGACACCTATAGTTTACCATAATTTATTGTATATTTCTAAATAGCTAGAAAAGAAGAATTCTAATGGTTCTAGCATAAAGAAAAAACAAATATTTCAATTGATGCATATCCCAGGTATATTGATTTGATCTTTACAAATTATATGAATGTATTAAATTATTACGTGTACCCTAAAACTATGTGTGTGTGTGTATGTGTGTATACATATATACATTACATGTACCCTAAAACTATGTATATTATGCATCAACAAATAATTGAATTCAGTAAGGTTACGGAGTGTAGAACGCCATTCACTGTTCTTGAAATGACAAAACAACATATATGAAGAGTGGATTGGTAGTTGCAGGGATCAGGGAGGTGGTGGGGAGGTGGGCAAGGGAGTGCCAGTGCAGTCGCAGAAGGGCTGCAGGAGGATGCTTGTGATGAGGAGCTGTTCGCACAGAACTGGACTGGGGTACAACCAGAAGGCATACTGGATTATGTTAAAAGGTCTCTTTTGTAATTGACAAAAAGTCAGAGCTTAGGAACATGGACTCACCGGCTCAGATCCGTCCCCGGCACATACTGAGAGAAGCGAGAGTGAAGCAGAGGGATGAGTCTGAGATCGCACCACCGCTTTTCCCACCTCAAGCCTGGAGACGTTGGCCACGAGGAACATGATAATGTGTCCTGAAAAGAGTACAAACATTCAGATCTGCTTTTTAAATTTTCTTCTATGTTTTGCATATCTATGTCACAAACCCTGTTCATCTGAGATTTGTTTTTCCTAAATGATCAAAAAGACTTTTATAGACTACCAAGAGAAAAAATCCATACTACTGACACTACAATTGTACTTGTTAAGTCTTTTATTAACAGAATTCTATAAGAAGTGAGAAAGGAATCACTGAGATAAAGAATGCTAGTGAAAATATATTTTAAAAATGGGGTAGGAAGAAGGAAGAAAAGGATCAAAGTGTGACAGAAGTTTGAATTCATTCAAAGAATTCATTCAAGAATGGGAAAATGGGACAGAACTGTGACTATAATGAAACAATGACAAAAATAAAAACAAGCTCTAGTTCATTCAGACAATTATTTTAGTGTGAAGCACCATTTAAGTGTTTGTAATTTATCAGTTACTTCCAAATATTTTAAATATAATGAACATGCCTATTAAAGAAATTTGCTCATTGTTTGACCTTCATGTTTATAAAAAGTTTATACTTTCTTATATTGCTTTAATGTCATATTGAGCCAACTAATGCTGGTTTAAAATGACACATATTTTAAGTTTTTTTAGAATTTTTTTCTTACATAAGAGACTCATATTTGAATAAAATTTGGGCTTTTTCACTTAATATTGACTTTCATTATTTTAACTTCACTGTTGCAATTTCTCTGTAGCACTAGAACACAGAATAATGTTAATGTTTAAGTTGGCATCTGCTGTAAGTGGGTCAAGGCTCAATGTGACCAGGGAACTCTGGACCTTGTTTCCTCTTTATTCATTAATTAGAGTGATGGTGGTAGAAGGAGATTCTATTTTCATCTAGATGTTAAAACTGTTATCTAAATATTATTAAGGATTACTTCAAATATTAATTTTTTAAATGCTTAAGAAAAGAAAAAAAAACTAAAGGTTCTATTTCCCTTGGCATTATTTATTATGTTAGTTGTCACAGATTGTGCAAAAAAAAAAAATGTTCTAAGTTTGTGGAGCAGTTAATAATACCCGGAAGGATGAACTGGCTGAGACTGCTTAGTGAAGAGCCCCCTGTAGGTAACCTAATAGGTACCTCAGCCTCTAAGCCACCTGTCCTTTGATGCCAGACAGTTGCTCTGAATGCTTATCCGATGACTATAAAGGCACAAATCTAGGTTTCATGTTAGTCTTTCTCCTGGCTTCATGTCAGACATTGTAGGTAGTCAGTGCAAGGTCCGGTCTGGGGTCAGTTCCTCCCGTCAGATGTTATGGGGGTCAGTTGGGCAGCGATACAACAGGGTGGTGAGGGGTCAGTTTGTGAATCAGAATCGGACCACCTAAGTCTGAATCCCCATTTCCCACTTAACTATCCGTTAACCTACTGGCAAGTTACTTAAAGTCTCAGTCTTACAATGCCAGTCTTCAAAGCAGGGACAATAATAGTAATAACAGGTAAGATTATAGAGATAAATGAGTGAGAAAGTGCTTAGACTACAGCCCAATGAAAGAGCTTCATGCTATTTTCAATATTTTTAAAAAGCTACTGGAAAATTGACATTGCTCATAACAGCAGGCTGATTAGAAATACAGCTTTCTGGCGGCAAGTAAAACATGGAAAATAACGTAGTCTCAAAAACAATAATCTTGGCCAACAGAGAAAATTACTTCTAATCATGAGACTTCTAGGAAGGAGATTCTTACTTGTATGAGCAATAGTATTACCTACTGTGACTGCTACTGGTGATATTGATAATACTTACCTATATTAGTGTCTGCACACTTTACCTAAAACCCTTGCAACATCTTTGAAAGACAAAGCTATTGCTATGTTTATCTTACAGAGGAAAAACTGAAGCTTTTTATTGCACTTTATTATTTCTATCTCACCTATTCTTCATGAGGGCACATGAGGTAGATTCAGGTAAACACACCAGATTTCTTTGGCTAGGCCAGAGCTGACTACAGGATTGGAACTGGCCCAGGTCCCCACAAGCTGCCCTATGACAAGGCCCATATTGACATGTGGCTGAAACCCACTCCCAGGACCCTGGAGCACAGGTGCAATGCTGAGAAGTTCTATACTAAACCATGTAACCAAGGCATTCAGCCAGCAAATGACAGTCCCAGGATTCACTCAGAGGGACACCTCTCTGACTCCAGAGCCAACAAATCCATCTCAGCACAACATTTAACCCTCATAATCAGAGGGAAACAATGAAAGGAATAATTCAGGTTTTTTACTTGATTATTTCACACTTTTATGGTATAATTTTAGGCATATTATTTAAATATGGTTCCTCATCTTTCATAAAACATAATAAATAACTCCTCTCACATTTTACGTTCCATGAACAAACAGGTAAGTGTCAAAGATAATAAAAGGCATAGGCAATGAAAATTTGAGGACAATGACAATGGCTAGTAGGTGAGTATAACTTTAACAAATAATATTGACAGATTTCATAGATTGGCAGGTATGAAAATATATGCAGCCATGGACATGTCTTTGGTGTAGCATTTTGACTTGATGCCTTTCTGTAGCAAAATTATAAATGTATCACTTTCTTTTATGTTTCTTCCTTACAAGAAATACGAAACAAGTCCCACTTTAGTTATTTGACTTATCAGGGTTGATGTATTTCATGTAATAGACCTGTTATTTATAGTGGAATGCCTACAATTCATTAAGGAATTTCTATCTTTATTTAATTTTATAAATATAAATTTGCTTTTTAATCTTTTTATTGGAATACTAGTCAGAACTATTTGGATTGTATAAAGGTAATCTAAAAGCAAAATAAAAAATCATTTTTAGAGAATCATGACTATTTTTCAAAAGCTTTCTACAATGTCAAGAATGTTGCTTCCCAAAACATTAATAATGTGAATGGAAAAAGCAGTATTTATGAACTCTTTGCTTTAAAACAGACTCTTTTCCCTAAACTTAACACAGGACACGCAATAGCCTCAAGAACAGTTATCTCACCAAAATGGAAGTACCTGCAAGGCAACGTGCTGACCACCTTTTGTTAAGGACTTGGCATGGAAAGCATCTGTTAAAGGCGCACAGCTAAGAAACGTTTCTCAGAGTCTGCTTAGCTGATAACCCGAATCAGAGTCTTCTGGTGAGATCAAAACACACTCCTTTTCTCCGTCTCTGGAGAGAGATTCAGTGGTCTGGGCTGAGACTCAGTTCATATCTTGGTTGGCAAAACAGGTGATTTTTATATACTCTAAAATTGGTGACCTCATGTCTTTAGAAGAACTAGATTATATTTTATTTAGGATGATGGAGTGGTATTAATATATTATAAGCCTTTATTTTCTCTTACATGTATAACACTGTCATAAAGCATGGTAAGGATATATCAGAAAACTAAAATAGTATCTACTTACTCAAAATTTGCTTCAAAGCCAGGCATAGGAAATAAAAAGGGATTTCCTAAGCCCAGAATAAAAATTGAGGATTTGGATATATTAGAGAATGAAATGTTTCTCTTAAAGAGACTGAGTGGTCTATAATATGCAAAGATTCTGTAGAAAATTTGCTTCACAATGCATTTTTCCTTCCAAAGGCCTGCTTTCCATTGTTATTTCATAATGGGTAAGAAGAAAACTTGTCTCTGACTTTTCCTAATTTTGTGAACCTCTGAGTACAGATGTTCTCTACTCTCTACTCCTGCGTCAAAGCTTAGTCAAGATACAGAAGAGAAGACGTGGGAAACACTGGCTGCACAAGTCTGTATGATGTGGTTGCAACTGAGGATCAATGCTCCTGTATAGGAAAAGAGCATCCATTTTTTGTTGATAGTCTCTCAAATTCTCCTGAATTCAGTTAAGTCAGATTTTCGAAGTCTCCATAGCTCTTGTCTGTTACTACAATGCTGCTATCCATTGTAGTTGATTATATGCATCTGCCTATAGAGCTGGATTTTTAAATTTGTTGGGTCAGGGACCATAATTAACATCTTCCCCAATGCACCAAGAAGAGTGTTTGCACAGAGTAGACTCTAAATAAAAGTTCATTTAATCCCTATGCATTGAATTTTTAAATTTATTTTGAATACACTTTATGTATATATTTTTATTTAGTTTTTATTTCAAAATATTATGGGGACATATGATTTGATTCATATTCTCTAAAATATAATAAATACTTTTAATTTCCTTATACTGATATATTTTCTGCAACATCAAAAGAATGTTCAAGTCTAATGCTAAAAATGAGAAAAAAATGTGCCTCTTGAAAATGAAAAGACTAGCTCCAGTATGAAAAAAATCTGACAATTGGTTTTTTGAATGTTATACAACAGGATTTATTTGGAGCAGTCATGTTATAGAATTACTGAGTGATTTTCTTGCTCTAATTATAGCTTTCTGCAGGAAGAAATTAGTCCATAGACGCTTTTCTATATGCCAGTGGAATGAGTTAAAAACAAACCAGAATGATCTCTACCCTTAGACCTTCCACCTGGACTCCTCATGTTTATAGAGAGTAGAACAAAAGCATTACCAGACAGTTTTATCCCACTCTGAAGCGTGGTAGCTTTTGTTCTTGCCTTAGCGCATAGCTGGGATGGAGCTCCTTGTGTGAGTGACATGCACAGGGGAAATTCTCAGAAGAGACCAGTGGAAACGGAGGGAAACAGGCAATGTGGTGGCCACACCCTGGCTAAAGGTCAGGGTTCTTCAAGGGAGGCCTCCATCTCATCTGCCGCAGCCCTGGGGGGCCTGCCTTTGCCCCCGTCACTAAGGCACACTTGGAGTTGGGGAAAGAAAGCTCTGCTTGCCAGGCAAAGTGATCAGCTATGAATGGTGGCAGCCAACGCTCACAGACACTGGGACAGGTGCACCAGTGTGATGAAGGGAATGGAAGGGCATCGAAGTATCATCTGGATTGGAAGGCAAGAAGGTGGGCAAAGCAATTACAAAAGTAAGAGGTAAAAAGTGTGGTTGGAGACTATAAGAAGTCTATAGAATTGAAAAGGAAGCTGATAGGAGTGTGTATATACACACACACATACACACACACATTTTCTTAGTAGGAAATGAATGTTTAAGTCACTTGGATCTTGTCATGTTCTGAAGATCAGTGTTTTAAATGTGCAACTAATTATTTCTCTGGCAAGAAAAATTTTTAAAAAGGCCAGATAAAATATATCCAGATACAGTTGGTTTTAGAAAATATCCTTACATTTTTGCAGATAACCTTTGGTCGTGCCAAGTGTTCCTCTTCATGAGGAAAAACAAAGTAGAAAACTTCAAGATCTAAGGCACTTGGCTAAGGCATAATACCGGGGCTACTTGGTACAATGAAGGCCATTTAGGCCTGAAGATATTCCAAAGGAGTACTTCAAAGTAAAATGCCACAATTTGGAGAGGAATTTCAAATGCAAGATGAATCACACAAGTCAGAAGAAAAAGCTGTATGCCTTCAATATCCCAATAGGTAGTGTAAAAAAATAAAATTCTGCTCAAGGTCATGTTAGATCTACATATAACTAAAGAGCATTGTGTTGTCATTAGAACGTGTGAATGTTTTGAAGGGTGAAATATAAGAAATTTCAAAAATGTTTATAATAGTATGAAACCTCAAAAGTCCGAGTAGAAAATAAAAATTAAAATTGTATTGAATGTCTATAAAACAAACATGTTAATTTTATCTTTTATTAAATACATGTATAGTTTAAAATTAATTACATTTGAACATAACGTATAGATTTCTCACTTTGCAGTAATTCCGTGGTATGCATAGACTAAGAAATCCTCACAAATAGCAAATTAAATAGCTACTTTTAGCTAAGTAATTTCAAAAAAAAATAATAATATCAAAGAGTTTAAAGCATGAAATCACATATAATATGCAACATTCTAAAATGATTGTATGACACTATGCACGACTTCCTCCAGTTAACAGTATCCATAGTTTACAAAGGACTTACTACATACAGACCTGAGAGGAGAAACGTGGCACGAAAAATGACTGACCTATTTATTTTTCCTTTCTGGCTCATCATAATAATTAAACTATGATGCAACCAAGGATTTCATATCTATAAGATAAATCAGATTTGAAGTTTTTTCAAACTATAAAAAAACATATTTATATTTAGTTATACATGTACATATATGTGATGTATATTCATCTTGACTTTTCTGTGCTATCGTCTTATTAATCTGAGCTATTCCTGGGTCATCTTACTGTATTGTTGGGGTGGTAGTTGAGATGCAAGCCACTGTCACAGAGAGGAGAGGAGGTGCCGCTGCTCTGGTCACTCGGAGCACCTGCAGGAGACAAAGCCATGACATCGCCCTGGTTAGAATGCCATGCCACTGCAGACCAATACATGCACATTAAAGTGTCAAGGTGACTCAATAATATCAAGTAAATCAGGTACCAAAGTAAAATTTTATTTTACTATATCAATGCCAGAGTGTTGTAAGTAAGCCAGGTGACTACAGATACTGGGGCACTAAAACAGACTCACAGATTATTTATCTTTGATTTCAGAAACACTAAGGCATTATTAAGGAAAATGTACAATCTTATAAAAAGTAATATGTTTTTCATTATCCAAAGTGGCCTATACTTATAAACCATACTTATAATAGTGTAAGATTTTTTTTTTTTTGTCTGCAAGGCTCTCTTTAATATCATGTTTTAACCTACTGGCAAATCCTCTTTGAAAAGCGTAATTTTCCATGACACAAAAACATATGCATGTTCTCTGTCTTTACAAGTGCTCTTGGCATATGCCCAAGAACTCATTGAAGCTATCTAATTTTGTGAAATTGCAATGATAAATTTCATATTAGATCCTCATGAGAAACCTATTAATATCTATTTTTAAAGATGAGTAATGTATATCTTAAATTTGTAATTTTCCAAGATTTCACAATTTAGTAAATATTACAGTCAGTATTAGAATTTTTTTTGACTTCTGATTACTTGCTTTTTCTAAAGAAATTTTTTTACACTTGCTAATACTGATTAATATGATCCGTAAGTTTGACTTCCAAATATTATTTGAAAGATTATACTTAAATTCAAGCATCATAGGTCATAGGGAACAATTGCTAACAAAATAACCTATGTACTCAAAAAACAAATAATTTTTTCTTCTCTTTTATAATTCTAAAATTATATAGATTCCCTGGTACTAAGAAGGGGATCATAGGCTTTATTGCTATGTTAGCTTGAACACAGTTTTTATACTCTTCAAAGCTTAAGGACATTACACTTTGTTTTAGCTACTTTTTCTTGTAAACTTTATCTGAATTATTAAGGAAAATGTCCAACCTTGTAAAAAGTACCTCTCTTTTATGAAATAACATTTTTGATATATACATATTACATTAAAACATGTCCATTTTGAACTGAATAAAATGTCAATTTCTGTGAATTTCAATTTCTGTGAATTTCACTCAAAGAGTGAAATTTAAACACTTAATGTAAACACAAGAAGAAGGTAGGGGTCAATTCAATGACCATGCAAACTAAATAGAAGGCAGAAAAGAAATGAAATAGAAAACAGAAAATAATAGGAAAATTAACCAAGACAAATATGAGATGTCAGGAAAGATTAATAAAATAGTTAAACCCATAACAAAAATAATCTAGAAAAAAGATAAAGAAAATACAAATTACTAATGTCAGGAATGAAAGAGCAGACATTACTGAAAGCTAGCAGATATTGAAAAAAATAATGAAAGCATATTATAAACAACTTCATGCAAATAAAGTGAAAACTTAATTGACATAAACAAATACCTTAAAAAATTTAACCAAAACATACAAAAGAAGAAATAGAGTATCAAAATAAACCTATATTCATTTAAGAGATTAAATTTATATAAAAGAAAAATTATAGTTCTGGGTTCAAGTTGCTTCTCTGGAAATTTATTAAATTATTTAAGAAAGAAACATTATCACTGTAAAATAGATTCTTCCTGGAAATAGAAAAGGAGTTACCACTTTACAACTTCTATGAAGACATGAAAAACCTGTTCACTATACCCTACTAAACATTATGAGAAAAGTACAAATGATGCCCCTCATGAACATAGATAAGGGAAAGTCTTAATAATACCTTAGCAAATTGAATCTAGTAATGTAAAAAAAAAAATCACTTATAATCAAGTGGTATTTATCCTAGGAACAGAAGTTTGTTTTGACATTCAAAATCAATTTTTAAAAATTCACCATATCAAAAGACAAAAGAAAGAAAAAATATACTTAATATTTCAATGTAGATACCAAAAATTTAAGAGAATTCTATATCAACTTATGTTAAAAAACAAAGAGCAAAAAAAAATGATAATAGTAATTTAGTTTTCTATGAGTAGAGTAGGAATAGTGTGCTTCCTCTACCTGATAATGGGTATCTGTGAACACTTACATTAATAGTATTAATAAAAGACTGGGATTCCCCCTTTCCCTTAATATCAGTAGCAAGAAAAGGATATCTACTCTAAACACTTTATTCAAT
>VSMD01114415.1:0-11507 GCA_008750895.1 Mirza zaza
ATGTATGTTGAACCATCCCTGCATCCCTGGGATGAAGCCCACTTGGTCGTGATGGATTATTTTTTTGATAAGTGTCTGGATTCAGTTAGCTAAGATTTTGTTGAAAATTTTTGCATCTATATTCATTATGGATATTGGTCTGTAGTTTTCTTTTTTTGTTGCATCCTTTCCTGGTTTTGGTATCAGAGTAATATTCACTTCATAAAAGGTGTCGGGGAGGTTTCCGTTCTTCTCGATGTTGTGGAATAGTTTCTGCAAGATAGGTACTAGTTCTTCTTTGTAAATGTGGTAAAATTCGGGTGTGAATCCATCTAGACCAGGACTTTTCTTTTTAGGGAGATTTTTAATTGCTGTTTCTATTTCATCTGTTGAGATTGGTCTGTTCAAGGAATCTATTTCTTCCTGGTTGAGCCTAGGGAGGCTGTGTGTTTCTAGAAATTTGTCCATTTCCTCTACATTTTCCAATTTGTGTGCATAAAGATTTTTGTAGTACTCATAAATTATATCTTATATCTCTTTGGGATCAGTTGTGATATCTCCTTTTTTGTTCCTGATGGAGCTTATTAAAGATTTCTCTTTTCTGCTTTTCATTAGCTTAGCCAATGACGTGTCTATTTTGTTAATTTTTTCAAAGAACCAACTTTTTGTTTTATTAATCTCCTGAATAGCTTCCCTGTTTTCAATTTCGTTTAGTTCTGATTTGATCTTGTTGATTTCACTCCTTCTGCTTGGTTTGGGGCTGGTCTGTTCTTTTTCCAGCTCTTTGAGTCGTTTCATTAGATTGTCTATTTGTGATCTTTTTGACTTTTGGTTATAGGCATTTATGGAGATAAACTTTCCTCTCAGAACTGCTTTAGCTGTGTCCCAGAGGATTTGATAACTTGTCTCTCCACTGTCATTTTCTTCATAGAATTTTTTTTATTTCTATCTTGATTTCTTCATTTGTGAAGTAATCATTTAGTAGGAGGTTGTTTAATTTCCACGTTTTTGTGTAGAAATGTGAGTTTCTATTATGCTATATTTCTACTTTTATTCCACTGTGATCTGAGAAGATACATGGTATGATTTCTATTTTTTTAAATTTCTTGAATTTTACTTTGTGTCCTAGGATATGGTCAATCTTAGAGAATGTCCCGTGTGGTGATGAGAAGAATGTATATTCAGTGGATTTTGGGTAGAATGTCCTGTAAATGTCAGTCAGTCCCAATTGTTCTAGAGTTTTGTTTAAGTCCATTATTTCGTTGTTAATTTTCTGATTGGAGGATCTGTCTCGTGCCGTCAGTGGGGTTTGAAATCTCTGGTTATTATGCTATTGCTATTAATCCATTTGCTTAGCTCCAGTAAGCTTTGCTTTATGAATCTTGGTGCACCTAAGTTGGGTGCATATATATTTAAAATTGTTATCTCTTCTTGTTGAACTGTGCCCTTCACCATTATATAATGACCCTCTTTGTCTTTTACTACTTTTGTTGGTTTAAATACTAAGTCATCTGAAATTAGAACTGCCATGCCAGCCTTCTTTTGGTTTCCACTTGCTTGGAATACTGATCTCCACACTTTTATTTTTAGTCTATATGCATCCTTGCAGGTTAGGTGTGTTTCCTTAAGACAGCATATACTTGGCCTGTATTTTCTTATCCATTCAGCCAGCCTATGTGTCTTGAGTGGAGAGTTTAAGCCATTCACATTTATTGAGAGAACTCATAGGTGAGGTAGATTACTGTTCATTCTGTTGGGTTGGATGTTGTTGCTATGATTTCCGTCTTGAGCCATTGTAGTATCTGGCCTTTAATCTTTGGGTTTTGGTTGTTTTTATATTCGTGAGTTTTTATTATGGTTTTCCGTGTGTAACACTGTTTTGAGTACTTCTTGTAGGGCTGGTCTTGTCTTGGTGAATTCTCTGAACCTTTGCTTGTATGGGAATGTCTTTATTTCTCCTTCATATATGAAGCTTAGTTTTGCAGGGAATAAGATTCTAGGCTGGGCATTGTTTTGTTTCAGAAGAGTGAGAATGGGGCCCCAATCTCTCCTTGCTTGTCAAGTCTCATTAGAGAAGTCTGATGTTATTCGAATTGGCTTTCCCTTGTAAGTTACTTGCTTCTTTCGTCTTACAGCTCTTAGAAGGGCCTCTTTAGTTGATATTTTGGTCAGTCTTATGACTGCATGTCGTGACGTCTTCCTGTTTGCATTGAATCTCGCAGGGTTCCTCTGAGCTTCTTGAACTTGTATATCGAGATTTTGAGTAAGGCCTGGGAAATTTTCCTCTATTATATCTTCAAAAAGCTTGTCTAACCCTTGAGTGATGTCTTCTTCCCCTTCTGGTAACCCTATGACCCTCACGTTAGGTTTCTTCACATAGTCCCACAGCTCTTGTAAGCTTTGCTCTTTTCTCTTGTTTCTGTGCTCTATCTCTGTGACTGATTTATTTAATTGGAAGGTGTTATCTTCAATCTCTGAGATTCTTTCTTCTGTTTGATCTACCCTGTTATTGAGACTTTCCACTGTATTTTGTAGTTCCCTGAGTTGATTCTTCATCTCCAGGACTTCAGTTAAAGTTTCCTTCACTGTGTCGATCTCTTTAGTGAACTTTTGTTCCATATCCTGGAGGCTTTTTGTGGTTTCTTTATGTTGGTTATTGAGTTGTTCTTGCAGGTCAGTGAGTGTTCTTATGATCCACATATGATATTCCTCTTCTGTCATTTTGGTTGCCAGGTTTTGGTTGTTGTCTGTTTCTAAGGGGCTGGTGTTCCTCTTTGGGGGTGTGTTTTCCATTTGTTTCTTCATATTTCCGGAGTTCCTTCACTGATTTCTTCCCATGTCTCTCAGTTGTTGTTTCTTTCCTTTAGGTTTTCGTTTGGGTATTCACACGTCTTGTTTAGTTTCTGAGCCAGTAGGTGGTGTTGCTCACTTGCGGCGACCATCGCTGGGCTGGTGTTTGCAGGTCTCTCTACCCGCTGGGGAGCCCGCCAGCAGTCCGAGATGCAGTGCAGGGGAAACAGCCAAATCACCTACCCTTCCCGCTGGTCTCTGGGCTGCTCCGGCGGCCTCCTGTCTTCTGCCTCCTTAATTACACAAGTGGAGATAGATGGCAGGAAAGGGAACAGTTCCTATCTCAGCTCCACCCCCAAGGCGGGGCTAGAAACTTTGGAGCCAAAGGCCCAGCTCTAAGTCACCAGAGTGTGTGGGTCGTAAAATCTCTCTGCCTTACATCCACCAAGGGCAGCCTCCTATGAGGCTCGGCCCTGCCCAGTCAAACTCCAGGGCCTGGACACTGAGCATAGGAGACCTGTGCTGGGAGAGACTGTCCTGAGGCCAGCGGGCAGGCAGGCAATGTGACCCACCAATCCCTGTCTTCTGACTCTTTAATCCATATCATTTTTTGATAGAACATTTAAAATTACTCCTTTAGCAGTTTTCATATATACATTATTTCACCAGAACTCATTCTTCTTGGCTAACTGAAACTTTGTATCCTTTGACCAATATCTCCAGATTCCATGCCTCGCCCCCTGACCCAGCCCCAGTAACCATCATTCTAGTCTCTAATTCTATGAGCTTGACTTTTTAGAATTCTACACTTAAGTGAGATTAGGCAGTATTTGTCTCTCTGACTGCCGTATTTCACTTAGCATAATGTCTTCCATGTTCATCCATGTTTTTGCAAATGAAAAAATTTTTATCTTGTTTTAAGGTTGAATAGTATTTCATGGCATATGTATACTACATTTTCTTTATCCATTCATCCATTGTTGGATACTTAGGTTGCTGCTATTATATATCTTGGCTATTGTGAATAAAGCTGCATTGCACATGGGACTGCAGATATCTCTTCAACATACTGATTTAATTTCTTTGGATAGATACTCAGAAGTGGGATTGCTGAATCATTTGGTATTTGGATACTTTTAAATTTTTTAGGAACCTCCATGCTGTATTCCAAATGGCTGTGCTAATTTATATTCCCATCAACAGTGTATAAGTTTCTCTTTTCTCCAAGTCCTCCCCAACACTTGTTATCTTTTGACTTTTTGATCATCTCCATTCTGACAGGTGTGAGGTGGTATCTTATTTTGGTTTGAATTTCTATTTCCCTAATGACTAGTAATACTGAGCATTTTTCATATGCCTATTGGTCATATTCAGGGCCTCTGCGCATTTTTAATCAAGTTATTTGTTTCCTTCATATCAGGTTGTTTGAGTTCCTTATATATTTTGGATGCTAGCCTTTTATCAGTTGTATGGTTTAAGGTGTTTCTAAAGATGATTCTGACAGTTATACATAATTATGGCATTGTATAATAAATGAGAGAGATGGGAGTCAGGGCAGAAGCATGAAATTGTAAGTCAGATACACAAGGGTCCCAGCCTTTTGCTCCACCTCTTGGTAAATATGAGAACTTGTTCAAGTTTCTTCTTCTCTGAGCCTTACTCCCCTCATTTAAAAATGGGGGTAATACTTACCTCACTGGGTTGGTGCAGTGCTTTATGCACAATGAATGGTGCCAGGAGAATGGGGGAAATGGGTATGGGGACAGGCATTCAGTGGTTATATTGACCTTCTGCCAGTAAAACTTATAAAGGTGAAGTGGTATTTGGCATCGAAAGTTCAGCATTTTTTTTGTTCGTGCCTTTGTATGTCTTAGAGTAAATCTCTATATACCTTTCTGCCTTTTCTAATTTATCCCTAAAATTTTAAACAATTCTAAACTCTCTTGAGTGGACTGGTTTGGGAGCATTTTAGGAATAAAGAAATTAAAATGTGGACTTTGTAGATAGGATCAAAAATGAATCATTGGCTGGGCCAGGTGGTTCATGCCTATAATTCTACACTTTGAGAGGCTAAGGCGGGAGGCTCCCTTGTGCCCAGGAGTTGGAGGTTGCAGTGAGGTATGATGACGCCACTGTACTATAACCTGGGTGACAGAGGTAGACTCAGTTGCAAAAAAAAAAAAAAAAAAAAAAAAAAAAAAAAAAAAAAAAAAAAATCAAGGGTTCATTCTTATACAATGCAGGCTTCTCGATGTTACCTATTCCATTTTGATTTCAAGATTATAATTTTACATTATTTTTAAAAAGTTATTTAAGTTTGTTTGTTCAACTTGCTGTAGCCAAAGAATGTGAATATTATCTTATTTAAAAGAGATATAAAAACTTACAAAATGTACTGATATTTTGTCATAAAATGTGTTAAGTTCTGCATCCCATATAAATAATCTTTTCTTCTTTTTCATCATACATCTTGAAGGAAGAGATGAAACAAACTGCTTCTGTTTCTTGTCTTATTTCTTGAACCTTTTTCAGGCTTTTAGTTTTGGGGACTCCTTTCCTAGGCCTAGGCAAGATACAGTATCACAAATGTTGAATTTTACCTTTATTTCCATCATTTGGGTTCCAGTCGTAGTCCATTCTTATTTATTCCTCATATAGGGACCCGTATGACATGAACTTTTCCTTCTGGGAAGGAGGAAGGACCTCAAACAAATCTTATACCCTAACTGGATACATGAAGGAGAGACCATGTCTTCATTCTTCCTAAGACTATCTGCAGAGAAGGAAGAAAGTAAAGGATAGATGTCTGGAGGGGCTATCAGGGGTGAAGAAAGGGGTCCAGAATCATAAGGGGGGCAAGAGAATTAGAAGGGGGATCTGCAAAAGAAATCAGCCAGAGCTGCAGCCAGAGCCGAAGCTGCCATCGTTGCCACAGCCACAGCCTTAGCTGGTGCTGCCACAGCTGGAGCTGCTGTTGCAGCTGCCTAAAGGTCTTCTTCAACATGGGAGATTCATTCTGATGGCAAAATGGGGTTCTTAGATTTGGCTTCTTGTTCCCCAACCTTCTTGAAGACTTCTGTCCTCTGCACTAGAAACATACATTTAATTTGATCTGGATTATTTTGATACAATAACATAGAAGACTATTCATAAGGGATTTTATACCGTTTTCCAACATGATGACAAAATAAATCTAACTGGACAATATTATTGTAGCTCAATAATTCATTAAGAGTCCATATCTCCCCAGACCTAAGAGAGTACTGGGGCCAAGGCAGTATTATACAAATATATCATTTTTTTCTTTATAGGTTCATAGCCATATTCAGACTATGTTTGTAGAACATAGTTGGATTAAATTATTTTTGACAAAGTTGGAACTTGTTCACATGGCCAAACTTCAGTTGCCCTAATAGGTAAAATGTAATGAAAACTACCGACCAAAGTTTTGGGCGAAGCAGCTTTTATGACAGTTTGAATATTTCTTTAAAAGGCTTCTTTAACCTTTTTTTTTCCCTTCAGTTTTAAATGAGTTTTCAATGTTCACATTGTTGCTGGAACTGGCTACTCAAATTGACCTTGAATTCATAACAGACACTGAGCTTTATCTCAATACCAGTAACCCAGCAACCACAGTTCATAAGCAGGCAGAAAAAAATATTTAACGAACTCTATATTTTAACTCTATAGTGGTAGGTTGACCATTTAAGCTCTGAAATTTTCTTGATGTAATTTTCCCATCAATTTAAACATATGCATAAGAACAGAACATAATATGTGGAGATAAGATGGAGTCCTAGAAAATCTGGCATCTCTTTAAACTTTCTCATAGATAGTACATTTATAGGCCATATACTAACATAGATAAATAGTCAATACAAACAGAAATTTAAGAGGTTTCAAACACAAGTCCAGGAACTCCACATTAGACAAAACTAAACTCAAAACCATCCAAACAAATTTCTACAGAGGGACACTGAAGAGAAGTTTCCAAGAAGCTTATCTCAAACCAACCGGTAATGCGAATGAATGGTCCTAGGTCCAAATGACATAAAAATCCAAATGGCAGAGACAGAGGATTTCCAGTGTGCACACAAGTTTGGAAGTATGTAATCAAAAGGGTTACCTATACATTCAGGGATTGAATTCTTATTTCCCATTGTCACATAAACAAACATACTCACCCACCAAATGGACAGTAGTTCCAACAAATAAGCCTAAGGAGTACCAAATACAAACAGCATGAGGTACCACTCTCCCAAATAACTGAGGCTCTCAACCCAAACAGGAATTCCAGAGAAAACCCCTAAATGGAGAGAGGAATTTCTCTTCTGTGCAGTACCTTCAAACGGCACTCACCTGTCCATATGCAAATGCCAAAAGCCAAAGGTCAAAGGTCCGTTCTTTCCTGACAATCAGGGATTTGGTTGGGACTGGTAAGAGTGAAATCAGTGGGAAAAACCTCCAGCAGAACTCAGCTGGGCTGCTGCTAGGGAGGCTTTAAAGTCTCTGTTCCACAGACACAAAGCCATGAGCACTGGATCCTGGATGAGCCCCCAAATTGTTAATGAACCCACTAGGAGGATTCACTGTTGCTTGCCACATAGAAAGCCAATTACTGAGACAGTGAGGATTGTCAAAGAAGAAAGAATATATTACAGTGGATGCATCTATTGGGAGGGGCAGTTAGGGACTACCTCAAATCTGCCTCTCTGATTAAGAGGGTCAGGGTTTTTTCTGGAGGTGAAATGAATAATGCACGAGGGCAGTGAGCATCTTTAAGAGTTTGGGATGGAGTGCAGGGCACACAAGCACAGTGAGAAGTCATGCTAGTACATACATCCCATGATCAAAAAATGGCAGATAAGTCCTTCCTAGGGTAGGGATTTTAGTATTATAATGAGTTAGGGGTTAATATTGGTCATTCTTTCAGCCTTGTAAGCAGGTTCAGTAGGTCCTTGGGCACAATCAGTGATGGAGTATCACTTATCTTATTTTCTCTGGAAAAATGGGTGGTATAAGGCTTTGTATTAATAGTTATCTGTGACTGCAAGGAGGCTCTGCAGTTTCTGGAAAATAAATTTAAAAAGGAATGGATCAGTGCAACAAAAAGTTACAAAGTTCTGGTCATCAAATCATACTGGCCTGGTAACTTGAACCATAAAAAAACTACCAAAAAATAAAAAATATGTTTTCTTGTTCATGGAACTAGTTACAGTTTCACTGCCGAATTCTGTCAAATGTTCAAAGAACTTATGCTAATCCTACTTAAACTATTCCCAAAATTCGATGAGGAGGGAATACTCTCAAATTCATTTTACAAGGCATGTATTACCCTGAAACCAAAACCAGAGAAAGATGCAGCAAAAACAAACAAACAAACAAAACAAAACAAAACTGTAGCCCAATATCTTTGATGAACCTGGATGGAAAAATCCTCAACAAAATACTACAAACAATTCAATAACACATTAAAAAGATTAGTCATCATGATCATGTGGGATTCATCCCAGGGATACAAGAACTGTTCAAAATATACAAATCAATGTGATACATTTATCAACAGAATTAAGGACAAGAAACATATAATCATTTCAATTCATGCTGAAATATATTTTACAAATTTACCCCTCCATTATAAGAACTCACATAAGACTGGGCATAGAAGGAACTTACCTCAATGTGATAAAAACCATATATATGACATACCCACAGCTAGACTCATGCTGAATGGAGAACAAATGAAAGCCTTCCCTCTAAGATCTGGAACAAGACAAGGATGCCCACTTTGATGACTGTGATTCAACATAATACTGGAAGTTCTAGGTAGAACAATCAGACAAGAGAAAGAAATAAAGGGCATCCAAATTGGAAAGGAAGAAGTCCAATTATCTTTGTTTGCAGATGATATGATCTTATATCTAGAGAAACCTAAAGACTCCACAAAAATATACTTAGAACTGATAAAGTCAGTAAAGTTGCAGCATACAAAATCAATATATAAAAATCAGTAGCAATTCTATATACAAACAATAAACAACCTGAACTAGAAACCAAGAAAGTAATTCCATTTATAATAGCCACAATATAAAATATCTAGTTATAAAATTAAGCAAAGAATGAAAGATCTCTAAAATGTAAGCTATAAAATATTGATGAAAGACATTGAAGAGGACACAAAAAAACTGGAAAGATATTCCATGCTCAGAATTGGAATAATCAATATTGTTAAAATATTTGTCCTAAAGTAATCTACAGATTCAATGCAATCCCCATGAAAATATGAATGACGTTTTTCACAGAAATAGAAAAAAATATCCTAAAATTTATGTGGAACCTCAAAAGATCTAGAATAGCCAAGTCATCCTGAGCAAAAACAATGAAACTGGAAGAATCACATTACCTGGCTTCGAATTATACTAGAGAGCTGTATTAACCAAAACAGCATGAAACTGGCATAAAAACAGAATCGTAGATCAATGGAAGAGAATAGAGAGCCTAGAAATAAATCTACACATGTATAATGAACTTATCTTCAGCAAAGATACCAAGAAAATGGAGTGTGGAAAGGATAGTCTCTTAAATAAATGGTGCTGAGAAAACTGGATATCCGTATGCAGAAGAATGAAACTAGATCCCTATCTGTCACCATATAAAAAGTCAAATGAAAATGGATTAAAGACTAAAATATGAGACCTGAAACTGTGAAACTACCAGAAGAAAACACTGAGGAAACGCTTCATGACATTGGACAATGATTTCTTGAATAATACTCCTAAAGCACAGGAAACCAAAGCACAATTGGACAAATAGGATCATACATATGAAGCTAAAAATCTTCTGCAAAGCAAATGAAACAATCAACAAAGTGAAGAGGCAACCCACAGAGTTGGAAAAAATATTTGCAAACTATCCATTTGGCAAGGAATTAATAACTAGAAAATATAAGTAGCTCCAATAGTTTGACAGGAAAAAAATCAAATAATTCAATGGAAAAAAATGGGCAAAGGATCTAAATAGATATTTCTCAAAGAAGACACACAAATTGCCAACAGGTATGTGAAAAAGTGCTCAAAATTATTAGTCATTAGAGAAATGCAAATCAAATCTACAATCAGAAATCATCTTACCCCAGTTAAAATAGCTTTTATCAAAAAGACAGTCAATAACCAATGCTGGCAAAGATGTGGAGAAAGGGGAACCCTCATACACTGTCCCTAGGAATGTAAATCAGTGCAACCACTATGGACAACAGTATGTTGGTTCCTCAGAAAACTAAAAATAGAACTACCATATGAACCAGCAATCCCACTGTTAAGTATATATCCAAAGGAGTGGAATTCAGTGTATCGAAAAGACATCTGCATTCCCATGATTATTGCTGCACTATTCACAATAGCCAAGATTCAGAATAAACATATGTGTCCATCAACAGATGAATAAAGAAATTGTGGTACATACACACAATGGAATATTATATAGCCACAAAAGAATGAAATCTTACCATTTGCAACAACATGGATGGAACTGGAGAACATTATTATATTAAGTGAAATAAGCCAAGCACAATAAGACAAATCTTACATGTTCTCACTCATATTTGGGAGCTAAATATTAAAAACAATTAATCTCATGGAGACAGAGAGTAGAATGCTCATTATCAGACACTGGGAAGCTTAGCAGGGAGTAGGGTGGTAAAGTAGGGATGGTTAATGGGTGAAAAAATATAATTAGATAGAATGAACAATATTTGATAACACAACAAAGTAACTATATTCATTAATGTGTTAGGTAATATTTTAAAATAACTGAAAGAATGGTATTGGAAAGTTCCTAACATAAAGAAATGATTAATGTCTGAGGTGATGAATACCCCAATTTCCCTGATTTGATTAATTTCACATTGTATGCCTGTATCAAAAGATCACATGTACCATATAAAGGCAACTATTAAGTACCCATGATAATTAAAATTTTTTAAAAAATCTAAAAACAAGAAACTTATCTCCATGGGAAAATGAACTGTCCGATGTCTTCTTGAAACCCTGAAATGTTGATGCATTGATATGGCTACAATATTAATAATTATTTCACATATTCCAAAAGTAAATATGCCTTTACATGACATGGAATTATTGATGGTACTGTGAAACTAGCCTCCTTTTCAGATTTTGTACACTATTTTGTAAAACATCTCTTATTAGCAGGCTTGTTTTTCTCAAGTGGCAATGAAATATTTTCCAATGATATGTAGTCTAGTGGCAAAAAAATTTTAAATGGTGACATTAGCAATGAAATTTTAAATAGAAAGAAATTTTTTTTTATTTCAGCATATTATGGGGGTACAAATTTTAAGGTTTCAATAAATGCCCTATCCCCCCCTACCCCCACAAGTCTGAGTTTCTAGCATGACCATCCCCCAGATGGTGCACATCTCACTCATTGTGCATGTATATACCCTCCCCCCTCCCCCCTCCCCTCTGCCCAATGCCCTATTACTGTAGTACCTATGTGTCCACTTAGGTGCTGCTCAGTTAATACCAGTTTGCTGGTGAATATATGTGGTGATTGTTTCTCCATTCTTGGGATACTTCACTTAGTAGTATGGGTTCCAGCTCTAACCAGGAAAATAGAAGATGTGCTATATCACCGTTGTTTCTTAGAGCTGAATAGTACTCCATGGTATACATATACCACATTTTATTAATCCATTCTTGGATTGATGGGCACTTGGGCTG
>VSMD01114421.1:0-96501 GCA_008750895.1 Mirza zaza
TGGTGAATTGAATTCATTGTTAGGATCAACAGTTATATTAAGTAATCTTCAGGGCAGTGTTGATATATTTAGATTTGGTTGTTTTCACAAATCTTTAAAATTCTAATGTTCTACTTACTTACTATTTTGATTTGGAGAACTATAAAATCTTAAGTGAACTAAAATTAACGGTTCTTTGAGAATATCTTGGGAGTTTACAAAAGTCCATGACATGGCAGGAGACACGTCAGTCTAAGGTGTTACAAACCAAGAATTAATATGTACAAAGATCTTCATTGCAGCTGTGGTGGAAGGAGACAGCTGTCTGTATGCCCAGATGTGGGAGAGTGGGCAGGTGAAATATGACTATACCTCATGGAGCTCTATGAAGCACCTAGAAGTGACAGATTAGCTGTGTGCATCTTGGTATAGCTAGATCTTAAAAAACAGAGTGCTGAAGGGAAAATTGACAATCAAATTAATCTACTTAACATTAATTTGGTATTCACATAAATTTAAGGTTTACACACATAAAACTATTATATATAATTTATGAAAATCATGCAAAACAATATGAGTCACATTAAACATCTTGGAATATTTGGCTGCAGTGGATGGGTGGAGAGTAGGCTATGGGGATACAGATAATAAACATAGGAATAAAACATGAGCCTAAAATAAAGAAAACAAGAAGTCACAGTTTTATTGGAATCTATGCATTGTTCAATGATTTTGCAATCTTAATCAGAAAAAATCATGTTGAATCCAAAGTATTTTATAGCTGTTTATGTCCCCTCAATTAAATTAAAAGGAACAATTACTATTGTAAGTATTGAACACAGCTAGTAAGTTTGGAACATTGTTTTTCAAGGTTTTTCAACTCAATCATTAAAAACAAATTGAGCTTGTACCTCAGCTTACTAAATTACACCAGGAAATATTTGTTGGCACAATTTCTAATGAGATTCTGTCCCACCTAAAATAAACTTTAAATTTAGAACTAGAAAAAAAGTTGTATATTATTTACTGGGAGAAACTAGTCTGTAGGTATTAAAAGACAAAGAAACACCAAGATTGAATCATGAAGAAATAAAATTTCTAAACAGATGTATAACTAGTAAGGAGATTGAACCAGTAATCAACAACCTCCTAACCAAGAAAGCCCAAGACCAGATGGCTTCACTGTAGAATTCTACCAACCATTTAAAGAAGAATGAACACCAATCTTTTTCAAACTCCTCCAGAAAACTGAAGAGGAGGAAACATTCCCACACTCATTCTATGAGGCTCTGAGACCAGCATTACTTTGATAGCAAAGCCAGAAAAAGACACTAGAAAAAAAGAAAATGACAAAATAATATCCCTGATGAATACTGATGCAAAATCCTCAACAAATACCAGCAAACCAAATTCAAGAACCCATTAAAAGGATTATATATTGTGACCAAGTGAGATTTATTCCTGCAATGCAAGAATGATTCAACATATGAAAATCTATCAATGTAATACATCACATTAACAGAAAGAACAAAAATGACGTGATACATGATTATCTCAATTAAAACAGAAAAAGCTCTTGGCAAAATTCAACATCCTTTCATGATAAAATACTGAACAAACTAGGAATAGAAGGAAATTACCTCCGCATAATGAAGGCCACCTATGAAAAGCCCACGGCTAGCATCATACTCAATGGTGAAAGACTGAAATCCTCTCCTCTAACATCAGGAACAAGACAAGGATGTCCTTTCTTGCCACTTCTATTCAACATAGTACTGGATGTCCTCGCCAGAGCAATCAGGCAAGGGAAAAAAATAAAAGGCATCCAAATTACAATGGAAGAAGTAAAATTATCTCTGTTCACTGAAACAATGATATATGTAGAAAACTGTAAAGATGCCATAAAAAAACTATTAGAATTAATAAACAAAATTCATCAAGCCAGTTGCATTTCTATACACTAACAATGAACAACTGAAAAGGAAACCAAGAAAAAAATTCCATTTAAAATGGCATAGAAAAAGATAAAATATTCAGGAATAAACTTAACCAAGGAGGCATGAGACTTGTACACTGAAAACTATGAAACATTGCTGAAAGAAATTAAAGAAGACTATATTGTTAAAATGCCTAGACTATCCAAAGTGATCTACAGATTTAATGCAATCCCCATCAAGAGCTCAATGGCATATTTTTTTCAAAAATAGAAAAAAAATCCTAAAATTTATATGAATCTCAAAAGACACCAAATAACCAAAAAAGAATTGAGAAAGAAAAACAAAGCTGGGGACCTCAGACTTCCTGATTTCAAAACATATCACAAAGCTACAGCAATAAAAGCATGACTGTACTGATATAAATACAGACATGTAGGTCAATGGAACAGAATAGAGAGCCCAGGCATAAATGTTTACATATATGGCCAAACGATCTTCTACATGAGTGCTGAGACTATGCAATGGGTAATGTTAGTGTCTTTGAGAAATAGTGCTTTGGAAATTGGATATCCACATGCTAAAGAATCAACTTGGATTTTTACTTTTCACCTTATGTAAAAATTAACTCAAAATGAATAAAGGTCCTCAACATAGATCTGAAACTATACAACTACTAGAAGAAAACAGGTAAGAAGCTTCATGACATTGATTTTGACAATGATTTCTGGGAGATGACACCAAAAGCACAGGCAACAAAACAAAATATACACAAATGGGAATACTTAAAACTTAAAAACTTTTGTGCACCAAAGAAAACCATCAACAGAGTGAAAATGCAATCTACTGAATAGGAGAAAATATATTCAAACCATATGTCTGATAAAGGGTTAATATCCAAAATATATATAAAAAAACTGCTGTAACTCAAGAACACTAACAACAACAACAAAAAAAATCGATCTCATTAAAAAATGGGCAAAGAACTTTTCTCTGAAGATGATATACAAATGGCCAACATGCATATGAAAAGATCACTAATCATCCAGTAAATGCAAAGCAAAACCACAACGAGATATCACTTCACATCCATGAGGATGGCCATGTCAGAAATCCCAGAAAATAGCAAATATTGGTGAGGATGTGGAGAAACTAAAACCCTTGGTGGGAATATAAAATGGTGTAGCTACTACTGAATGCAGTATGGCAGCTCCTCAAAAATTTAAAAATAGAATTACCGTATGATCCAGGAATTCTACTTCTGGGTATATATTCAAAAAATGCAAATAATATCTTTAAGACTATTTGTACACCCAAAGTCATTGCAGCATTATTCACAATAGCCAAGAGTTAGGAGCAACCTTTGTGTCTATAGACAGATGAATGGATAAACAAAATGTGATACATACATGCCATGGAATATTATTCAGTCTTAAAAAAAGGAAAGTCTGCCATTTGTTACAACATAGATGAACACTTAAGCTCATTATGCTAAGCGAAATAATCCAGTCCATTAAAACCCCACATACTGCATGATTCCACTCACATGAGTTACTCAGACCAGTCAAACTCCCAGAAAAGGTAAGTGGAGTGTTGGTTGCCATAGGCTGGGGAAGAGTTTGGGGCTGGGTTGTTGTTCAATGGGTACAGAATTTTGGTTTTACAAGATGAAAAAGTTCTAGAAAGCATGCTCATAGTTAACACTGCTGCATTGTACACTTAAAAATGTTCAAGGTGGTAAATTTTATGTTATGTGTTTTTTACCACAGTTTTTACAAAAGGCAAAGAAACAGCAGCCAAGAAACAACTGACAACGGAGGCGGCAACAGCTGTAAAGAGAAGATACCAACCTGCAAGGGCAGAGCTCCGCGTGGGAGCCACCCTCACTCAGGCCCTGCTGCAACCCCTCGGCATGGCAAGCCCCCTTTCAGCATAATCGAGTAAACACAGACTGACTTTTGCACACCTTTTCCCAAATAATAAAAATGTTTACTTAAATTTATAAAAATAATGCCTATTAGGAAATAGTCACAAAAAGGCAGAAAGCGTTTGGGAAGGGAAGGGAGAAATAGTGCAGGGCATGGAGGAGTGGGGGGACCTGCACGGAGAAGATGGGGGACTCAAGGAAGGAAAGGTCAACAACCCGGTGACCCAAGTCAGAAAGGGCCCAAAGGGGGCCCAACAACAAAACAACCCATTAGCACATTAGATAAAGTAAATCCACACCATCATTGCAGAGTATTATCAGCTAGAATATTAGGAGACAAGAGATGATAAAGATACATTGTATTACACTTAGCCAGTATTATAATTTCCAGGCATGCAAAATTAGTGACAGCCTCTTCTATTTCCTTTTATTATTAGTTGACACATGATCATTGTACATACATATGGGACACAGAGTGATCTATCAACACTAGTGATAGCCTTTTCATTGAACGTTATTATTATTTTGATGAACATCAAACTTAAAGGTTTTCATAGCTTCTCTCATAAATAGAGTACCCCAAATACCATTTTCCTATAAAATATTTTTATTTTTGCTTTTATTTTTTAAAGATGAGTCTTGTGCTGTCACTCAGGCTGAAGTGCAGTGGTGCAATCGTAGCTCACGGCAGCCTCAAACTCCTGGGCTCAAGCCATCCTCCTGCTTCTCTGTGAATTATAGGTGCAGGCCACCATCCCTGGACTCTCATAAAATATATACGGTCCTCAGCCTCAGATTTTCTACCACAGGACTTTCATGGATGTGACACTTGCAGTTGAAGAAGGAATGCTATTCCATGATCCCCATTGATAATGATAACAGGGCTATCAGAACACACACACACACAATCCAAATCACATACCGACACACTCTGCACACACATGCATGTGCAGGGAATCAGACACACGAAACACACACACACTCTACACACTCCAACACACAACCCACATGTGATTATATTTAGTGTATTATGTTGGGGGGGAAGAAATTGTCTATATACTAAGTTTAAGAAATATTTTCATAAAATTTGGTCACACTTTTAGGACACGAAGGAATAACTGCAGATTATACAGCACATTCACTGTCCAGAATGACACCGTCCACGGTCCACAGATTCTGGGTGCCTGGTTTGATAACTACTGTTTCGTCACACAGAAAAGAGCGTCCCTATGCCTCAGACATTGTGCTAGGAACACCCATAAATGTTCCCTCTTTAATCTTCACGGGAAATCTCATGAGATAGAGATTTTGAATCCCAAATTTAGAGAAGTTAAACTGACAATGAGATGAGTTAAAAATTGAGTCTCCCGTACTTGTGGCTTGGTTGAAGGCCAGGCTACAACGATTTACAGGAAATGCTGTTCACACCACAAACAGGCTCTCCTGTCGTCCGAGTGCATGTGAGACAGCCTGCAAAGGTGAAGTCCCTCCCGATGGCCCCATCCCTGCCACTGCCTGAAATTTTCTCAGCCTCACTAAAATCCAAATCTGCATAAATCAATGCATTTTGTAGAGAGGAAATCCGCTACTAGAACCAAAAAAAAAGGAGTGTGATTTCACTTTTTTATGTGAAATCTTATCTGCAAATTTTATAATCACTCTTGCTGAAAATTGGGAAAATAAAAGGCACTTACAGCTAACGCTAATTTTCTGAATTCCATCATGGGAAGAGCGTGAAGCTGCGACGTCAGGACAGGTGTAAGAAGTTTGCCGTGAGTGGCGGCATTCCTTCTGCTCTCCCGCTAAAACTGTCAAGAAACGCTGTGTAGTCTCCTGTTTCTGGGGACTGTACCTCTTCAGATTTCCATTCTATTTATCCACCAAATTTAGACCTTCATAGTCCAGGTCACTGCTTTGATTAATGACTCAAAGGCTAAAAGGAAAGTCTCAGGCTAGAGAAAGAGGAAGCGGCGGGTTGCACAAGGAGGTGGCACCCCGGCCACACAGAGCGCTTCACTGAGGATAATACGCTGGCCGGATGGAGATCAATGAGGAGGATCTCCTGGCCATTAGTATGCGCCCGCAGTTCACCGTGAATGCAGAGACAGATAGCGGCAGCTATTTATTTGAGAAAAGTTACACAGTTTGACATATCCTCTGTTTCTCTTTCCTTCAGAAGATCTCAAACACCACCGTTAGGGAAAACCACTGTGTTGAAGGTGAGCAGTACAAAAATCCGGTTTGCTTTGTCCCTTTGGCAACTGCTTTTGCTTTCTCATCGTTTATTTTACCTGTGTTCCATGAACAAAAGAGCTAATTCTGTAAGAAAACTATCTAGACGGTTCATTTAATAGCAAAGCTGTGTAGAGACAGCCTTCACAGAGTTACACTGGGTAAGCTACTGTGCTTACTATGTTTAAAAGACCCCCAAAATGAGTGCAATTCGATCAAAATACAGCCAAATGTTGGGCACAGTCTTTCAGTTCAGAAAAGTATTCTTGGCTTTTTGGATAAAGGTCAAAATTTTTTTTTGTTATTCATATTGCCATTCTTACACGTTTAATTGTTAGGATTGCCACGTCAACTCTAAATTAAGTCAGGCCAACTTAACTACCTTGAGCAGATTTGATTACCGTGCTCCGATTGTTTGCACATACAATTCACCTCTGTCAGAATGTAAAACAGAAAATCTAGAGTTAGCAAGTAGGGGAGAGTAGAGATCACAAATGAAAGCACAAACAGTACTGAAGACTGTAAGAAGACACAGCAGGGAGGCGTGACCACAGAGAAGCAGGACCAGCCACGAGATCTATAGGGCCCAGAACAGAACAGAAACGCACACCCCTTGTTGAAAGTCATAAAGAATTTCAAGGTGTTAACAGTAGAGCGTTATAGCAGCAAGGGTCTCCCCACAAGACTGCATGGACAGCATGCCTGTGAAGCAGCTCTGCAAGGCAGGGGTAAGATAGGAAAGCACCTACTACCCTCACACTCACAGTCAGCACAGTGAAAAGGTGATCTGCAGAATGGGAGAAAATATTTAATATTTGCAAATCATATATCTGATAAGGAATTAATACCCAAAATATATAAAGAACTCCTACAACTTGACAATAAAAAATAACTTTAAAAAGTGCAAAGGGCTTGAATAGAATAATTTCTTGGATATGATACCAAAAGCACAGGCAATAAAAACAAGAGACAAATGAGACTACATCAAATGTAAAGACTTTTGTGCACCAGAGGACCTAATCGACAGAGTGAATAGGCAACATTTTGGGCGGGGAAAAAAATACTTGCAAATCATCTATTTGATAAAAGGCTAACATTCAGAATATAAAGAACTGGTGAAACTCAACAATGAAAATTCAAATAAATGTATTTAAAAACGGCAAAGGACTTGAATCGACAATTTTCTAAAGAGGATGTACAAATGGCTAACAAGCATATGAGAAGATGCTCTACATCATTAGTCATTAGACAAATGCAAATCAAAACCACAACAGGATATCATCTCATACTGAGGAAAGAATGGCCACTATTGGGGGAAAAAAAACAACAGAAAATAACAAGCGTTGGTGAGGATGTGGGGAGAATGGAACTCTTGTGCTCTACTAGCGGAAGTGTAAAATGCTATAGCTGCTATACAAAACAGTATGGCGGTTCCTCAAAAAATTAAAAATAGAATTGCCATATGATCCAGCAATCCCACTTTTATGTGTATATTTTAAAGAAGTGAAAACAGGATCTTGAAGAGAGATTTGCTTGTCCTTGTCCATAGCAGCATTTTTCACAATAGCCAAGAGGTAGAAGCAACCCAGATGTCCATCTATAGATGAATGGATAAACAATACATGTTGTGAGTATGTGTATAAAATGGAATATTCTTTGGTCTTAAAAAGGAAGGAAGGTCCGCACATGCTACAATGTGGATAAGACTTGAGGACATTATGCTGAGAGAAGTAAGCCAGTCACAAAAAGACAAGTGCTGTTTGAGTCCACTTACATAGGGTGCCTGGAGTCGTTAAAAGGCAGTAGAAGGGTGGTTGTCAGGGACTGAGGGGTGGGAAGGGGGAATGGAAAGTGTTGTTTAATGGGTACTGAGTTTTAATTTTACAAGACAAAGAGTTCTGAAGAAGACTGCACAACAATGAAAATGTGCTTAACACCACAGAACTGAACTGTACACTTAAAAATGGTCAAGATGGTAAATTTTGTTATGTGTATTTATCCACAATTAAAAATTAAAAATTTTGAAACATAAATGAATGAGAGCACAGCCTAATTTCTCCTGCTTTTCAGTCTCAAACCATGACTACACAATTTACCTCTCTAACGAGGCTACCTTGTTTGGGTATCACAGGCTAAAGCATGTGTTTTCTAAGAAACTTATGTTGCTTCCCTTGCTGGGAAAAAAGTCATGCTCTTAGTACCCAGTGCCACTTGGGGCCAAGACGTCTACTGGATTCTGCTCACTCCATACACTCCTCATTTCCTGAAACCCCAAAGATCTCCTAAACTCAGGGCTTGATCATCTCTCTTTCATGACTTCCCAAGTTTGCATTCACTTCCTTTAGCTTAAAGTGGTCAGAAAAAGTAGGTGGAGATGATGGTTCTTTCTCCTAAGAGACCTTCTTAATATCTAAAAGTCTGCCACGAAAAGGCAAATATGTGCTACCTGTGTGTATTATAAATATAAATACTATTCACCTTGCATCACTGTTGTCTTTCGTCTACACATTTAACTCTATCCAGTTTCTAGAGCAACCTTCACTTCAAGAAGGAATGTATTCAGGTTTTGCCATTGATGCAATATCCATTCTGCTGGGAGTGATCCCAGGACTCCTTTGCCCTCTCCCCAAAACTGGGGTGTCCCCTCATCCCCCTTGTGCTTTCTCGGTTCTTATGCTTGGCTTAACCTCAATTCCAAATAAGAATCCCATGGAGTCCAAGCCCCTTAGGGCCTCCAGCCCATTTGTCTAAAGCAGCTTGTGCAAAGGGATCCACTAAAGCATGGGAAGAAAGTACAACTTTTATTCTTAGTTATTTTTAAATTTCATCCTTTTTTAAAAAAATTGTTCAGGCTTTGTGCTTGTTTTATAAGGCACTTACATGATGTTTTGTTTTCAGGAGTATGATAGAAAATTTATAAAATTTACATAAAAATAAATGCATATATATTTATGAAGGTGCTTTTTTAATGTAGGAGTGGAGCACGACTAAAATATATCGGAACAACTAAGGTGCTGGGTCTTTGCCAAGTCTTTGGAGCTTGACCTTGTCCTCTGACAATCCAAGAGTTGGCTAGAGTCCTGCTTCAAACAGAACGGACCACCCAGAATCATGACTATTAAGTCATCTCCAATCCTCGGAGATGACCTGATTAGATATGAAAATCAGCCCAGTTGAAACCAAGGTTTCTATATCCCTTTGCACCTTACCCCTCACTCTCAGCCCCCAGTGGCCAAGCAGTTTGGGGAAAGTTAGATCTCTTAGTTAGCGTCTGCTCTATGTGACTCCAGGCTGCAGGGCCCCCCGTATCACCTGACAAAACCTTATAGTAATAAATTGTGACGGGATGCTGGATGTACATGCATGTAGAGGGAGACAGAACAGTGTGAAATGAAGTGAAACAAGAAGTAAGAAAATGGACTTGGGGTGAGCGTTAGGTAGTAGCCACACTTTGTCTACCTTTTGCTCCTTTACAATTTGCTGGGAGGCTCCCATGTACCTCCCTGTTGGCACCCTGTATTCGTGCCTCTAAAACACCTGTCTCATACTCTATGCACTTGGGTGTCACACCTGACCAGCTATGAAGGGGGCTGTGGAGTGCTTGAGGTGTCCGAAGCTTTACTATGAACACTACATGACAGTAGCTTGTTTTACCTCATGAAACAAGACTCATTTTAGGCTCCAAAAGAGAGAAGAAAAACAATCCCATCTCCCACCATTTCATATGAATCCCAACTCTTGAAACGGGCGCAGAAGTACATTTTACTCACTTACATGTCTCTATGAGAAATGTTCTAGAAATGGATACTAAATGGTGTTGCCAACAAATATGATATGCATTTCTATTATCTGATACAATAAATCCTGCCAGATTATATAATGCCCTACTGTTCATTTTCAAGATATAAGATTTATAAGAAGATATAAGATCTATAATAAGTGGTAATCTGCACCAAGATGTGGGCAATTTTTGCTTAAATTTTGGCAAAGTCCTTGAAATATTTTTGCTTCACATCTAATTTTCAAGTTTAATCAGCTAAGATAGATTCAAGTAAATGGAAGGGTTTCCTGGCATCAAAGATAGGTAATTCTAAAGAATGGGCTGAAAGGGAAGTGGTCATGTCCTTGACCTGAATCTGCAATCGGCGTCGTAATAGTTTTAATCTCTAGAAGGAACCTGACGTTGGACAGACAGACACCTCTCTGTGTCGTGGATTTTCCACCAGTGCCAGTTTTCCCCTCTACATGCTTCAGGTGATTCATCTCATTGTGACATGAGAAGGATGTTAATTACCCTTAGAACAATGACAGGAATAAATGAAAAGTACAAATGATTTGAGGAGCCCATTTTTAGAGTGGCGTTTACACCACCTTAGCAGAATTGAAAGTTGAAAGATCGTGGAATTTTGCCTTGCGTTCAGTGGCAGGACCCGAAAGGCTAATTCCAGAGCAAGAGAGAACACACGGCTAAGGGCACCAAGAAGTCAGGTGAGGCTGCACCATCAACCAGGCCAGGATGCTATGCTCAGGATGGGTCCACCTGTTACCTCACTCAACACTCTGTTAACCTTAGGAATAAGGTATTACTAGCACACCACGTAAGTACCTCATAAAACAAGCCCAAAGACTGAACAATTAAGAAACAAGGAGGCCGAGGCACAAAGATTGAAGTAACGCGCCCATGCTAAAATAGTAAATTATGAGAATTTAAGTCTATCACCTCAAAACTGAAACACTGTGTTGCTGGATGAATTCCAGTTGTTGAGTGAAATTAAAGCTGGGAAGAACCCCAAGACCATGACGGGTCATTGTGCCAACTGAGTGGCAATGGGCTTACCTAAGCCCCAGAATATGTTGGGAGGGTTCATCTTTTTTTGAAGTAAGAAATAAAGAAACACATTTAAATAAGTCCAAAACACACCCTGATATAAAAATAGACCCCAATGTTATTGGCCCCATAGTAGCACCGGCAGACTGGAACTAAGTAATGGGACACACCAGTGACAAAGAAAAGTCCCAGGTAGACTCAACCATGGGAATTCACTCCCGCGATATTTAGAATTAATTGTTTTGTCTTCTTAATAAAAGTAGAAGCAGAACATTCTTTAAAAGAAAGAGCTAATTTCAGGTAACACTACCTGCAGTTGAAAACAATATTTTTATACTATCTGTGCTATCCTATGTTCATTTGAAGCTCAAGCATATGCCACTGGTGTGGCATGAAAATTCATTGGTGCAAAAATAGTCCTGACTTCTTTGCTGCCGAAACTCGCTGGTGTGTTCATCATTGGTACAGAACTACCTGCCATAAACTGTTGGAGGACACTCAAACTACACCATTTCAAGAATGGTGCAGACCATAAATATTCAGTAATAGGCCGCATGTTTAACAGCCCTAGGCAGAGCTTGCCAGGTGCCCTGCGTATTTTGGCGAGTACGTGCCCTAGTTTAACATCTATTTGTGAACATAACCATTTCTCGCTATTTTATTTGCTTCGAGAAAGCTAAGAGGTTTCTACCTTCTGTACCTTCAGACAGAACAGACTTAGTGAGTTTGTTCCTAAGGAATTGTGCTAAAAATAGAAGGCATCTTTTCCATGAGGTGCAATCAAGTCACAGCACTGAGGAGGGAAGGCCACGCCCCCAGTGCCCAAATGCTCAGCCTGGCTACAGCTCGCCTCACTAACCTCGCTGGGTGCTGTTCCACTCTGGCATATTTTGCTCCAACAAACTAAACTGCTCCGGGGCTCTGTACGTTTGCCCTGCAATCTGGGGCAAAGCCTGTATGTTGTCCCAGAGTCCACTGCCAGTGCTTCTGGAACATTCTCCCACATGCCTCCTCCGTGTGCTACCTCCCTTCACAGAGTCACTCACATGCCACGTCCTGCCGGGCAGCCTTTTGAGCATTTCAGGTAGAAGCAATTTCTCTCCTCAGAATTTCTATTTCCTCTTCATCTATATAAGACTTGCACATTATCCAAAATTTGGAAACAATAAATTTTTAAAAAGAAGGAACATAAGGAAAAGGAGAAAGAGGAGAGAGAGCAGGAGGACTAGAAGGAAAACTTAATGAGAAAGGGAAAAATAAGGAAATGAAAGAAGAGGAAAAAGAAAAGATCACCATAAAATATATATTTTGGTAGATTTTCTCTTTTACTTTTTTGATTTGTATTTTATTATGGTTCTAATTGTACTAAACATATACTTCCCTATACGGCCAACACCTCCTCCCTCCCTGACATATATAGAGAATTAACATGGCAGAACAAAACGTCTCAGAGGATCATTCTTTGTAGCATAATATTTAAAGGCTACATAATTTTCTACCACTGAATCATATCATAATTCACATATTCATTTCCCCTTGTGTGGAGCACACAGATAATTTCCAACTTCTTGTTTTGTAAATTGCTTTATCTGAAGTTCTCTCACGGCACTAGGAAATAGGGTAAAGACCTTGGAATGTGGAATTCGATCTGAGTTCAATTGGTGGGTCTGCCTTATAGTGGTTACATGACTTTTAATAAACCACTCACCACACTCAGCCTGTGTTTCTTTACCTGTAAAATAAGAGTTGTAATTAATAGTTTCCCTATTTGCATTTGATCATATCTGTGAGCCCCAACTTCCTAAATTATACTCTCACTGAAGAAACCAATTTGTTAATCAACACATTACCACTAAGTAGCTATGATTGTGCCTGCCCCATCTCATAGCATTGTGAGCAAAAAAGATGCAATACTGCATATTATCAAAGCAAAACATTACTTATGCTTATGGCTTATATTCCCTGATACATTTTCATCTTGAGATCCATATATCCATTTTCATTATACTTTCACTTGCAGGGCAGAGGATTCGGTAAATACTCGTTAATCAAATTAATAGAGTGAATCATTTGCTAAATAACATAGAACCAACAGAAATAGTTGCAAGTAAAACAAAAATTTATGAAATGACTGCTATATGCCTTAATCTGTGCATATAGAAGAGTGATTATTGCCTATCAACAATTCCTTTAGTTGCCTGGGCATTGTGACTTAATATAGAAAATAAATATCTCCCAAACTGATCCTAACTCACAAGTTCAGAATGATGATGATATTTGAATGGCATTTTTTTCTATTGCACATTCTTCTGTTGAAAAAACCGTGGTTACTCTCCTGAGTCTCTGACACTCAGTCTTTGAATTTTTAGAAGGTCTGAAGGAAATCTGGGCCTTTTCTAAAACATCTGTAAGATGTTTGTGACTCTTGTCTTTCCATTGTAGTAAACTCCCCCTCCTATGCCTACTTTTTTCCCCCGACGACCTGGCAACCTGCAGTCCCAGTGTTTTTCCTCATTCCTCTCAAATACGTGAGCCCAGAGATGAACCAACGTGTCATCACTACCCAGTGGGCAAGTAAGGCTTCAAAGATGCTCATCTTTTCAAACTCTGGTATGTGGGACAGGTAGATTCGTATTGTCTGTGACTACAAAACGCTACCCAGAGCTTCCCGCTGGTGATGCCAAAAATGTGGAGCCGCAGATGGAACAGTCTATTTAAAATGGACTGACTGGAACTGACAGCAGCAGCAGATTAAAATTCGAGGCGCTGCAGAAACACAGAGCAGAAATCATATTTAGATAATGTGTCATTAAAATTCAAATGATGGCTAATGCTTGCAAGTGGAGATGTGAAACATGCATAGAACACCGTGTGCAAATGCACTTCAACAGACACATTACCTTCTCCCCCTGGGGATACCCAATCAGGAGAGACAGGTCACACAGAAGGGGCCAAGTGGGAGGGATGGTCCTGACCATTCTTGGTGGCCAGAGTGGCCAGGCCCACCCACTCCTTTCCTGGCTAATACAGACAGAATGTGGATTGCCAGGTACAGGCTGACATAAATACCATTTTAAGACATAAAATTCCATCTGGGCAATCTTATTCTAATAGCAAAAACAATAAAATGAAATCTATTAGACATATAAATTATAACCTCACTGTATTAGTCTGCTAAGGTTGCTATAGCAAAATGCCACAGACCAGGTGCCTTGAACAACAGATGTTTATTTTCTCACAGGTCTGGAGGCTGGAAGTCCAAGATCAGTGTCAGGGTTGGTTACTGGTGAGGACTTTCTATTAGGTTATTAAGTAGGAAATATCTTATTTCTTTAAGTGCCAATAAAAATTAAAATGTGCTTAACTTCATTAGTAATCATTGAAATGCTAATAAAAACCCTATGTGATAACACTTCTCTCCCATGCACCCAGATACTATTAAAAAGATAAAACCTGATATCAAATAGTGGTGAGAATATGAGGCAACTAGAATATTTATCCACTATTGGTGAAAGCATAATTGGTACATCCACTTTGATATTTTTTGGCAATATCTATTAAAAATAGAACCAGCTTTAAGAACCAGCAATTCCATCCCTAGAAATATATCCAACAAAGATACATACATACATTCACCAAAAGACACATACAAGAATGTTCACAGCTGAATTATTCATAAAGTGATAAACAGAAAATGAAACAAATGTTTCATCCATAGTAAAAGAAATAAATAATGATAAATGTATATAATGACATACTATATCACAGTGAAAAAAAAACGAACCACCCAAACTACCACAACACATAAATCACACAAAAGCAAATGCAACCTAACTAAAAGGACTTCCTGATATATTTTCCCATTTATAAAAACAAGCCAACTTAACCTTTGCACGAAGGAAGGTGGATAGAGAGTAAATTGGTTGGGAACAAGAGCAGCTTCTAGATTGTTGGTAATATTCTATTTCTTTTAATTTGAGTGGGCTCAAATTGGCGCTTTGATTTTATAAAAATTCAGGGAGTTGTATCTTTGTGATTTTTCTGCATGCATTATACCTCAATAAATAGTTTACCTGAAATAAATATGTATATACATATATATACACATGTGTGTGTAATGTATATAATATTATATATATATATATATATATTACAGAGAGAAAGGGGGAGAGAAGCAGAGACCTACAGGCTGGATGGAGGCTACCTGTTCAATAGCTTTAGTGTGAACTACCATGAAATGCAATTGATTAATAATAATAGGTAAGGGCAATATCTTACTTCAGAATCTTCGGTGCTCTATGTAAACAGGCATTCTGCTCACTTTGGTCACTGACATTAGTATTCCTGCTGGAAATTGGTATCTAAGGTCATTCCAAAAAGACAATTTTTTTTTTCTTGAGAGGGTCCTTCCTCATGGTCTTGAACTACTTCTTGAGGCCGTTGGTACCCACTGATCTCCCCATGATGTAGAGGGACACCCCACCTACCATGAGCTCCTTGGCCCTTGTTGGGGAGACACTGCAGTATACCTGGGAATCTGATGAGGGGGCATGCAGATCCTTTCTCTAAAGGACACTTTCTCTTGCAGAAATTTACTTTTCATGGAAATTAATCTATTCACACATTGCTCTAGTCTAGCATCATTTGATGTTGTACATTACAAGGACAGATAGGTTGGAAGATCCGTTAGGGACAGGTGGGTTTGTGTCTCCTGCATTTTGCATCATGCTGGCTGTGACTGCTCACTGGCAGGACTTATGAAGTATTCCACTCTAGGTTTCTCCACTCAGGGTCCATGGAAATGGGGATCCAAAAGTTGGTTTGAGGTGATATGTTAATTAATAGGAATTATATGTCAATTTTGTGTGTATGTGCGCATGCAAGTTTCCAGTAAGAGATGTATAGCTTTTATTTAGTTATCAAAAGCATCCTCAACTCTAAATGTTAAAAAAAAAAAAGTTATCTAGTAAATGTTGAATGCTGCAACTATCAAGAGTGGAAAGTGGCAAAGTATGTTTGAATAATTTGATTAATAGAATGGTAAAGTAGCTTTGGGACATTTACCTACACCTTGAGTCACTTTGAAGTCAAATAACAGCTGCCGTTGCTGTATAAATTTTCAGGCAATTTGAATTTATTGTGAGTTTGACCCCTCGAGGGTGATTTACATATGTTGGCTCTTCTGTCATCACTGCTGGGCTGCCAGAGGTGGTGGCCTGGGCTGTCTTCTGCAGACACTGTTTGCTCTCTCCCTTCCTTCCACCTTATTCTTCTTCCCCGGGTCAGGACAGGGCTGGGAGGGTCAGCAGGCCCAATCTCTGGAGCAGTCTGATATTTCAGGGCAGTTTTAGCTCCAGACTGAGCAAGAGTCCCCATGGATGGGAGTTGGAGGGAGCAGTGAATTTCAAATCTGAGCCTGACACTGGACTAGGCACCAAGGATAAAGAAAACATTGATAGAACTAACTGTCCCATGTCAGGCTTTGTGAGTGATGCAGAAATAATCAAGGTGAGAACATACTACTCAAGGAACACAACTCCCTTTCCAGGAGCTCATGGCCAGACATGGATCTTCACACCACATGAAAGCTGCCATGTCTTTAGGAACCACAGGCATTTACCATGCAGTGGGAGAGGTGCTTGACACATGCTATCTCATTTAATCCTCACTGTAGCTCTTTGAGGCAGTAATTACCTCCATTCCACAGACAATGAAACAGATGCTCAGAGTAATTATGAAACCTGCCCGAGAATGCCAATAAATACTGTAAAGGAAGATATCACCCACCAGGAACTCGGCTTGGCAGTTCACCAGTTCACATGTCATTGAGTTTCACAGAGGAGTGAAATCAGAGCCCTGTGAGATTAGAAAGAGGTCGATACAGTCTAGATCCTTTAGGAGAATGCCTGATATTTACACTACACTATTGACTGTTACTGTGTTGAAGATGGTGAGATCAGTAGGAAAAAAAAAGAAAAAAGAATCTCTATCAGGTCCTCCTGAGTCTTCTTAGCTGAAATGTCAAGGTCTGTGGGTTAGACCTTGCAGTTGGCAGTTCAGCCGTAACACAAGCATCAAATCTGCAATTGTTAATAACATGGACTGCTCAGAACAGATGACCACACTGATTGTTAGGAGCTGTGCTCATTACCGCAGCCACCTAAGCTGATGGCGAAGCCCCCACCCCCGGACTCTCAGATTTCATTTGGCAAGATGAGAATTTCAGGAATGTAAATCCAACCTCTGTACTTCCAGACTTCTTAATATTACTCCCAGTGTGTACTTACAAAACTGTTTTCAGCCGTTACTGGTGTCATGGTAATCAAAAGTGTTTTAGATAAGATGAAAGATTTAATTTTGAGTGGATCTGTAAAGGACAGATTAATAGGGTGTGGAGAAAGGATATGGTCGAGATGCAGCTCCCTTTGAGCAAAACCTCTGAAACAAGGCAAAAGGACAATTGTCTCAGGCACTATGAAGTTGTGCCTAATGAAGGATGAAGTGAGCATTTAGAAAACAAACATGAGGTGAAGGATTGGATGCAGCCAATAATGAGAAGTTAGCATTTGACCCAGAGATCCCTACAAAAACTGAATGGGAGTAGGATGTTTTTAAAGTAGCCAATCACAGACGCTTTTATGTTTAAGTAAATAAATACCTTCAAAACGTAGGCATCTAGCCTTGCCTTTGAGGTGCAGGAGCTGACTTATTTAATCCAATATTTCTGAATTTTTCTTTAGCTTTTTATTTTTGCAGAGTTCAGAGAGACTTTACTAAAGGAAAAAATTTAAGTTAACGAAGAAAAACCTACAGCCTATACTAACATCTATGCATACTCAAATAATTTTGTCACCTTTATGAGTGATAGGCCTACACTCCAGCATATGTTCAGTCTTGATAGAAATTTGTTCTCAGAAAAATCCCAGTCTAAGCATGAAAAAGTTAAAAAGGAAAGTGAAATTTTAATCTTTAACTTTCATGTTTTGAAAAATAAGTGTTAAATGAGTCTAATTTCTTCTACTCTTCCAGTAACACTTTCTATATCCTCTTTTCACCAATTCACTTGCATTCCAGATGGATCTGGGGTCTCTCATTAGCCAAATTACAGCCCCCAAAGCACATTTCTTGGGCTTATCCTCATTCTCTTCTCCTCCTTCCCAAGCTCCTTCCCGTGTAGAAGGCCTTGGTCTCCAGGGCTGTGTTCTCTCCTCTTCCTCCTCCATACAATCTGCTCTGTTTATTCTTGTTCATGAACCTCCCTGTTCATTCTCCAGCTCTGCGGCAAAAGTCTCTAGGAACAACACTATCGATAGCAAGACTCTTGTGGGGTGGTATGCCTGGGGCATATGCACTCAAGGCATTTATGATTCTCTGAAGGTATGGACAAAGTGGCTTCAGTAGCCCAAGAGTAGATCCACCAAGAAAGTTGCAAGTGTCAGCTCTTAATGAAAGAGTACACAGAAGCCAGGGGAGGGGTGCACAGAAGCATTGGGAGGAATCTCAGGGAACCTGAGCAGAGCAATGTGTCCACTACACATTCTTAAATAGAATGCTGAAAAATAAATAATATAATGGAAAACTATCTATTATATATTGAGCACTAAATTATTGCAATATGTTTATGAGTTCAATGACAAATGAAGGGTGATTATGTCATTCTGACACACAATATGACAAGTCCAGGGCAAACAGACATGCTCCTCAATGTGTTACACATTAAACATTAGCACTCTATGGGACCATTTGGCTCCAACACATTAGTAAACACAAATCAAGGAAAAACACTGGGACTAAAACTTCATCCATTTTATAAAATACTATCACAGAATAAAATTTTAAAGTATTATCACAAACTGAGGACTCTTGACAATTTATTGGCAAGTCCCATAGGGTCTGTGGACATTATATGAAATACCTAATAACCTTAGACTTATAAATATGTGGCTTCGTACTTGCTTTTGGATTGCCTCATGTACACTTGGTCTGCCCATTAGCATATGATTATTTAGAGCAGAACTTTATCTTCTATTTCTTTAAAATTCCCATAAGTCACATGGAATATGATTTGTACATAGTAGGTGCTTACTAAGTTGTATAATGTAGTAACAAGGAGGAATTCAAGTGAGACAGAAACCCAAAGACTTCAAATGCCATTTGAAATCAAATCTGGGAATTAGAGACTGTGGAATATCCTGTGAAATCCAAAGACCTGGGTTGGTCCATCATGTACCACTTATTAGCTATATCAAAATGGGCAACTTCAATCCTCTCATCTAGGAAATAGGAAGAGTAAAATTCCTACCTAAGGAAATTTCAGTTTCAGTTCCAAAATCTAAAGAGCTTGGTAGTTGTCAAGTCCTGTCCTTACAACTAGAATAGACTGGACAAATTGAAAATCAACAGAAAAATAAAGCAACAGGGTAAATTACCACCTTGAAGTCTGGAGTGACAGGTAGATTCAGAGGGATACAGAACCCAAGATTTCCTTACCTGGAGCAGAAACCACTGGGCTCCATAAACCAGTAAGAACATTTAAACATTAATTTTGACAAATGGTTGGAAGCTAGGTGTGGACTAGTTTCAGAATGAGAAACTCTTGAAGGCTGCAGGCGTAGAGGAGCCCCACACTTTTGTGGACTTTTCCTGGAGGAACACCATGGTGAGATCTCATGGTGAGAGTCTGCACAAGTTCCTCTTGGGACCCTCAAAGCAGGAAGGGAAGAGTAAGCACTGTGAAACTCTTCTGAAAAGTTCTCCCTGACAAAAGCACAGACTCTGGGGTGAGTGGGAAGGCTAGAATGAACCACATGCTGCTGACATCAATATGAATACATGTTTAACTTAACATACATATAAATAAAAACACAATGGAATAATTATAGACATATATATGTACTTGGTTTAGTATCCATGCATCTATTTCCATGTTCTAAGAAGGTCTAGAAGCAATGACAATTTAATAGCAACAAGCACCTAGCATCCAGATCTTGGTTTCTATTTTCATTCTCTGATGAAAGGAACTGGAGCTCCTTGGAAGAATAGCTGATTCTAACATTCAGCAGGAAATATACGAGAAGATCTTGGAGCAACTTGTAGTGCCAGAAAGTAAAGACGTACTTGCACACACACATACACATACACATGCTCACATGCACATGTGTACATGTGCACACGCACACATACAGTGATGGGAACAATTCAAAGGGACACTGAAGCCAACTGAAAAAATTCTCAATAACCAAAACTGGACCAATTTGAGCAACAAAATAAACAATGTAACATTCGACTATGACCCAAGTATAAAATAAATATCTGTAAGTCTGTATTGCTATAAATAAATAGTTAAATGGGGGTAGAATATGTGAATCTTCCATACAGAAGTTCAAATAATTTAATAGTGACTTTCTTTAAAGGGTATAGATTAGAAATGGAGAAACAGAAAAGTAATTTTATAGGACACAAACATGATAATAAGTCATGTTGACATGATGTAATGAAAATGGTACTCTACCTCTGTGGTCTTCTTCTTTAGCCTAGTCATGAGAAAAATATCATATACTTCCAAACAGGAAGACAGTCTACAAAACACCTGACCCATCCCCCCCCCCAAACTATCAAGGCCATCAGAAACAAGGAAAGTCTGAAAAACTGTCACAGCCAAGGTGAGCTAAGGAGACATGACAGCTAAATTTAATGCATGATCCAGGATGAGATCCTGGGATGGAAAAAGGGCATTAGGTAAAACTGGGGAAATTTGAATGTGATGGATTTTTCTTAATAACATTGTCTCAGTATTGGTTCATTGTCTGTGACAAATACACCATAGTAACATAAAATGTTGATGATTGAGGACATTGGGGTATATAGGAACCTTCTCTACTAGCCTTGCAATTTTTCCATAAATCTAAAACTATTCTAAATGTAAAATCTTATTCAAAGAGTAGTCAACTCATGGGCTTGCCATTAATTTAAAATATATATACTACCTATATATGTGACAAGCCTATATATTAATATTATATTGGTACATAGCAACTACTAGTTACAACTGAGATTTTGGAAAAGGATAAATACAGAACACTCCTTCCTTAATTTCCTGAATTCAGAATTAGTTTAAAAAACGCACATAGGTACATATACAACAAGGATCAAAATATCAGCTTTATTACTGATACAACCTGGTTTTGTGTGTTCACAATAGGCTTCCTAATATTTCACAACAGAACTAAACTAACTTACCCAGTTATAGGTATAAGTGATGACTCCCTGTGGCCGGGGAGAAATCAGCCCAAAATGAAATTTCTCTGCAGGCAGGCAGTTGAGAAAACAAAGTCCATGTAAGACTGAGCCACATACACCTATTTCTTTTTCCAAATTCACTAATTGAATATGTCACACCCCTTCTGATGGGGAGGAGTGAATGAGAAATGCAGAAAAATCAAGAAAGCTAAACTGGTCAATGTCCTTCCAAGTGCACACATGGAGCCAGGACAATGGGTGGTTCTGCCTGACAGTCACACCAAACAGCTAAGAGGGAGACGCTGGTGGCGACAGAGCACATCTACACTGGCATCGTCGGGCTCCCCACTGGGGCTCTTTCCTGTATGTCACGAGGCTTGTGAACCAAGCGGGTCAACCTGGAGGCAAATGCTCTCTTCTGTGAATTGCATGAATCAGTTGACAAATCATTCTGAGTCCACATGATTATTATAATTCTTTCACACTGACTTTGTAAAGAAGTCTAATCAGGTGCTTGCAAAGTCATTGAGAACGTACTTGTGCTCTAGTGCTTCTAACCAACCGTGTGAAGAGGTTGTCACTGTTCTCCATGCCTAGTTAATGGGGGGGGCGAACTGGGGAAAGAAAAGAAAAAGCTATAAAAAAAGAAAATAAGAAAATGCTGTTCTGCATTACTATTATTAAAAAGTTGAGAATTATCTCATAGATAATTTAAATTTTCTTTAGAGGCAAATCTTAAGGCAAAGAGAAATCACTTTCTATCCTGAAAACCTAGAAATCATTCTATAAATTAAATTTAAGTTGTTTTTCTAACTAAGTACATTGGGGAAATTATAAACATATTTTAATTGTGTTTACAAAGAAACTTCATGAGTTTTGTATTTAGTTCTGCTTACCGATTTTTACAATTTTAGACACCTCTTCTTTGGATAGAAACAAAAGAATTCAAACAATGATTCTGCAAAAAGAGAGTTCAAAGAAAAAAAACCTTGGGAAATTCTACATAGGTAAATAATAGGCATATATATTATGCTACTACATGAAAATGCATATTTAAAACAATTTAGATGAACAAAAGAACCCTAAGTATTATGTACTGAGTGATTTTTTTCCTTCAGTAGCTTGATACTAATTTTTGATTTACAAAAGTGATGTGAAGATAGAGAATTCCAACACACGCTGCACTCAGCTTCCCTTAAGGCTAACATCTTACATAATCATGGCACATTTATCAAAACTAAGAATTAACACCAGAACACTGCTAGTAACCAAAATGCAGCCCTTATTCAGACATCCCCAGCTGTTTCACAACCTGCTTCCCATCCATCCCCATACCTGAGGCACTGTCAGAGTGATTCCATGGGAATAAAAGCCCAGCTTCTGTCTTCAACTCTGAACAAACTCTGAGATGTACCTTACATTTCAGAGCTCCCTGAAGGATCAGGCTAAGGCTAGCACTTCTAATCAAATCAAATCTTTGTTTTGATTCTTTCCTTTCCTCATCCTGCTTCCACCATTTTCTTTTCAATTTCTCCTGAGAGCACTTCATAAATAAATCACTTTCAGGGGAGTCTTATTCATAAGGCATACTCCCAGGGACCCAAAGTAAGAAAAGATGCATGATTGGAATGATTGGGCTTTCAAAGTAAAGTATCTTTGCAAGCATATTTAGCAAGCTTATTGTTAAAAAGGAAAAAAAAAATAAAAATGGTAATAATCACAATTCAAAGGAATTATTTTCACAATCAAAAATAAAATCAAGTCATTGAGAACTAAAATGAAGTAAATAAAGTGTCTACTTAGAGTCAGCATCACTAATTTTGTCTCGTCAAAAGAACCTCATATTAAATCAAGGTTGTTAATGTTCATTGCATTGATTTTTTTTTAAAGTTCTTGTTTCCTTTTTAAATTTGTTTTTGTTTCATACATTTATGAATGCTATAAAGACAAAATGTTTATTTGTGGCATTGTTTAAATAACAGTAAATGGAAAATAATTTAAGTAAACAATAAGGGGTCCAGCTGCACAACTTCTGCCTTAAAACCTGGGGTCTTCACACCTTTTCTCTAAAGGCCAAAATAGTAAATATTTGACTTTGCAGCCCATAAGGTTTCTGTTAAAACCCTCCAGCTTCACTGTGGTAGAAGAAAATATAGATAATACATAAATAAATGGGCATGGCTATACCCATAAAACTTTATTTATTAAAGGAGACAGTAGGCCTCATTTGGTGTATGGGCTATAGTTTGTCAACTCTTGCTTTAAATGTAAACCAAGCACCTTTTCTTGGAAAAAAAATGTAAAATATTACTGGAATGACATCAGCAAATTGGCAGAGAAGCAGCCTCAAGTTCCTGCCCTTTCCCAGAAATATAGAAAAAAAAAATATCAGCAGAAACCATCAAAACCAATTATTGTCAGAACACAAAGTTTTATAACAACCATAAGAATGCTGAATCAGGAAAACGGGAACATAAAAATGATAGAACAGAGTTGTAGAATTTTTTCCCCTTGCCCCAGTCCCTCCTCGAATCAGTAGGAGTCTTAAAGACAGCAGCTTCTGTTCCTAATGTGCTGGTCCCTCCGTCTGGAGGAAGGGGGAAGGGAAGCAGACTTTATTTTCAATTTGTCATGTATGCCTCTTCAGGCTGTTTGAAAGATGCGTGACACTCCTCTCTGTTTCACCTAAAGTGGAATCCATTCAGGGTGGAAAAGTGCTGGGCAATGCTCGAAAACAGTGTGAGGCTAAATAACTGCCCATGGTGACCTAGGGAAAGATATTATAGTTGAAACATACAGCAGACCACCTAAAGCCTCAGAGGAAAAGCTGGGGAGAGTTTCTTTGGTAAATTAGGAAATTTAAAAGCACCCATGTATAGAGGGAAATTTAGAGAGTCGCACATACTCCCTAGGCAAGGCACATGCTCTAGAAAGCTCTGAGAAGAATCTAATCTTTCACCCCTGATCTCCAAAGAACATTATCAAGAAAGGGAAAAGACAACCTACAAAATTGGAGAAAATATTTTAAATGATGTGTCTGATACGGGTTTAATATTCAGAATATATAAAGTACTCCTACAACTCAACAACAAAAAACCAAACAACCCTATTAAAAATGGGCAAAGGATTTGCATAGACATTTCTCCAAAGATGTACAAATAGGTCATAAGGACATGAAAATATGTTCAATATCACTAGTCATTAGGAAAATGCAAATTAAAACCACAATTAGGCACTACTTCACACCTACTAGGATGGTTATAATATTTTCTTTTAAAGTAAAATCAATATTAGACTGTGGAGGAATTGGAACCCTCATACATGCTGATGGGAATGTAAAATGGCACCATTTCTGTGGAAAACAGTTTGGTGGTTCATCAATAAGTTAAATAAAGAATTATTATATGACTCAAAAATTTGAGTCCTAGATACATACCCAAAAGAATTAAAAACACGGACATGAACAGATATTTGTGCATCAATGCGCACAGCAGCATTATTCATAATAGTGGAAAGGTAGGAATAATCCAAATTTCCATCAGACGAAAAATGCATTATATACATACAATGGAATATTATTCAGCCAGATGAACCTTTAAAATATCATCTATGTTAAAAAAGCCAGGCACAAAAGAACAAATATTGTATGATTCAAATTCTACAAAATATTTATAATAGGCCAATTCAGCGGTCACAGCTTTCCAGGGGCTCAGTGGAGAAAGGAAGGGGGAATTATTGCTTAATGGCTACATACTTTCTGTTTGGGTTCATGGAAAGTTTCAGAAATTGCCAGTGGTAGTGGTGACAGTAGAATAAAACTGTAAATGTAATTGATACCATTGAATTATACTCTTAAACATGGTTAAAATGGCAAATTTTAGGTCATATATATTTCACCAAAATGAAATGTTATTTACAAAAAAAGTCGACATCACTCGAGTTGAAAACTCTATTCCATTTCATGCTGATCCTGGAGGTGATTTCAAAACAACTTTTTTTTGTATTTGACCTGTACTCTAAGAACACACCACTAAAATCTGTGGGTCTAGTCTGGTAAATATTCTTCTATTTCAATTTAAAAATCACTTTTTCCCTTTTATGAGAGAATCACAAATCTTCGGGCCCTGGAAGAAACCATCTAATCTAGAATTTAGCCTTAAATTGGACCTTATCTATTAATATTAATAGTTCCATGCTCCACATTAAGGTACAGGAGAAAAATAGTAAAATAATTCTTGTTTTTGATTTCTCATAATGGAAAGTAACTTGGGACATCACGTTTACGTGTAGATTATTTGTTCTCTGTCTGTAACTTTCCCTTGGATCTTAGTCTGTCCTACCCAAAGTCCCTGGGAGGGCAGCCATATATATCAAGTGGCCAAAAGCCACTGCCTTTCTAGACTTAGATAATTTGTTCGCAGAGTTGCCACCTGGTCCAATATACATAACCATTCCAATTTTGAGCTAAGAGGCTGTAGGTATTTGATCTCAAAGGCTGTAATGAAAAGATTGCGTAGATGCAAAAGTGGAAGGTTCTATCTTGAACCACATATAAATATGTAAGTAAGCAGATCTGTGGAGGGGAGTTGAGGGGAAACACTGACAGTTTTGAGAGATGGCAAGCTCTCCAGTACCCCACAGAGCACAGCTACTCCACCTTAACTATTCCTGGATTCCACCAGATGAATACATTTAAAATAAGCTGCCTTTTTATATTCAAGCTGGCTCACATAAGTTTCTGCCCCTTGCACCATGAGAATCTGAACAGAACATTTTGATATAAATACAAATATATTTTGGTTTAAATTATAAATTATGCATGGATTTTACAACTTCAAAGGCATTTTATGTTTGAGGAGGGTAATTTCATACTACCTGCCTCCATCACTTTAAGGATAAATATTTAATCTCCTCAGTCATTCTGGGTAATTTGATGAAATCATATAAAAACCCTGAACATCTAACCATTCACGGGGTGCTAATGTCTCTTCTACAAAATCCCAGCCAATAGTTAGGCAGCTTCCACAGGAATTTCCCCAGTGACACACGGCACACAACGTGCTGAAAACAGCGATGCACGTTCTCCCCCAGGGAAGGGGCACCTCCCGCCTCAATGGTGGCAAGCTCAGATCAAGTGGAAACAACACAGCCAGGCTCCCACTCCAGGAGCCAGCTCTGCGCTTCTCGGGGGGGCTCACTTTTACACTGCAGCACAACATATGCCCGACAGCTCTTCCAAACAGACAAATAAACAGACTCCGGCTCGAATGCACCTTTTGAAGATTGCATAGGGTTTAGAGAGAGTATGGTGTCAGCACAATCACAAAAAAATTCCAGTCAGATGAACTGCGCTTGTCATCTCGTCCGTATTGCTGCTATCCTGAAAGGATATTTAGCAAAGCTTAAAAAGTGGTATCCCACCAGCCTTAAGCAAGATTTGTCACTGCTGCTGTGACAGCAGCAGCACCAGGAAGTATAAATCATTATTAACAGTGTCGTGCATATGAGAAAATAACTGTATTACACCACTGGGCGAGAGCTGTAAAGGGACGAAGCCTAGAACACACAGAATATGCAATTAGCCTGCAGGTCCCTTTTTCTATGGAGGAGAGAATTCAACTACATATTTCTAAGCATTAAGGATGCTGCCACCAAACTCACACAACTCATAGAGATGGTTTGTTGGGTTTTCCCACACACACACACACTTTGTAGTCATGACATTTCAAAAGGGAGGACTGTCGTGTAGAGTCATGCTTTTTACCAGGTTCTTCATGGAAATAATCTTCATGACAAAGTGAAGCCAGAACCTACAGGCAGATGCCCTGGCTGAGAGTGTCTGAGGACTGTGCCCTGATGTCCCACGCCCTGATGCTTGGGAGGGGTGACAGTCCAGAGGGTTCGAGTTGCCCAGTCCTCTTCTGGATGGCAAGCTTGATGCTGGTTATGAAAATTTCTCCTCAAAGCAAAGCAGATTCTGTTGAGGCACTGGTTTCCCTTCTAATGAGGCATCAAATAAGCATTCTGTAATGCCTGGGAGCCATAAAATTCTCATCTTATTTCCTCTGAGTTGATCCTAATTCAGAGAGTTTATGACCACTCGCCTAAAGATCAGTTCCTCCTTATGGTGTTTAGAGTAATAGAAAAAAGAGTCTCCCTAGATGCTTTCTCTATTGCACAGACACCATCTGGCTTCTGCTCTTGAATCTCTCTCTACTACTCCACCCTGCTTTGCAAGATTCATTGCCTGAAAAAATGTGCCAAAATGGAAAATTCAAATTGTCTTGTGTTTGCAATATTAGTCAGAAAGTAGAGATGACACTTTAGTGTCCTGCCATAAATTCTATAGACAACAACAAAAAGCAAACAACCTAGAGACTACCTACAGGAAATTCTTTCTTCAGCAAGGATGCGAGTGCAAGACAGCACCCAGGATGGGCGATGATGAGAGGGCAGGAATAGAAATGAGAAAGGGAAATGCCTGTGGGAGTTTAGCAAATAATATCTCTTAGCACATCCTTCTCTCAGTGATGCCCATGGATTGTAGATTTAACATTCATGGATCTTGTATCCTTACTCTCCATTCCCCACCACAGAAATAAATACAATCCCTCCCACAAATCAGGACGCTTACAGTTAAATATTAAAAAATGTGGCACATAGAATTCTGAACACAAGGGAAATTCAGGAATAAACTGCTCCTTTAAAAGTCATAAAAGGTATCTGGTCTATAAATTATAAATGTAGGGCTTATTTGTAGCTAGAAGGTCAACTCACTTTAAAATGCAAACCCTCATCTCATTTTATAGTGCATGGGGAGAATTATTTTTATTCTAATAAAAGGAAATATAGAAATACAGGGGTTTGGACTGTGCCCCCAGATAAAACATGGAAAATCTCAGCTCAAAAAAAACATGTAAAATCCCATCCTCAACTGCTAGAAGATGTTTGAACATGCAGCGTCATGCAGGTGGATATTAGCCTGTCACCTTCCACCCAGCTCCTTTGCTCTTGTGCAGACCCAGCCTTAATGACTTTTGCAAGCCTCCTTGGCACGTCTGCTCTTCAGAGACAGCACTGAAATTTATTAGTGGCTGCCATTTATTAAGTGCGCCTCTTTGCCAGGTGTTTACCACATATTTCTTCCAAGACACATAACATCTAAGACAGACCTGTTCTTATCCCACAGAGGAGTTAGAAAGATGAAGGATGTGGCCCCCTCGCCCTGCCCAGCCCTCTCACCAAGCTCTTATAGCCACAGGGAATTTGTTTAGACAAAATTAATTATAATAAGATATTCAATTTAGAAGGATAGAAATTAATTTTACTTCACACAGACATACTTTTTTCTGTTAAAGTTTCTTGAGAAGTAAATCATTTTGATATTCCTACAATATTGGTGTCTCAATGCAGTGCAATCTAGTGGATACAAATAAAGAGTTTGGAGACAGACATCTTCTATTGAAGTTCGACTTCTTGAACACTTAATGACTATACCTGGGCTAAGTAAACCTTTATGATCTTTAGTTTTCTCATGCATAAAATGAGTATACCAATCATTCCATCATATTAAGTTGTTGGGTTGATTAAATGAATTAATGTATATAAAATTGTTCTGTGCAAATAAGTATTAATTAAATATTATTATTGTTTCAATGTGATTTTCAAGTGGTTGTTGTTTTGAGTTATTGCTGTTAATGTATATGAAGGTTTGGAAGAGGTTACATTCTTCTAGTCCTATATTGATAAAAATCAGTAAGCCTTTCCCTGAAGACATGCTCTCTAAAACTTTGGGTCTGATCATCATGCCACCAGAGCTTACGTATTCTCCTGCTGACAATCTGCTCTCATGTATGGTCCCATCATTTAGATATCCAAACTGGGTTGGGGCTCTGCTGCGTTCTGAATGCATCTGTAGCTTATTCATTCTGCATGTATTAGGGATGTACTTGGCTGGACCTCATTGTTGCCTTCCCTGACAACACTTGACTCTAAGAGGATGTGCCTCACTCCCAGGCCCTGCTACCTAAATGACCACATTGTGTACATTATGACCCAGGATCTCCAGCCACAGATGACTGGACTAACATTGTCCCTTACTGAAAGGGAAGAGCATCCAGAGTATGGCTGGTCACCTCACTAGGATGGATCTGAAGAAGTGAGTTGGTCTATCCAGATCCAGTTGTAAGTTCTTGAAGAATGTGCAAAGCAACACCACAAAAACCGCATCAACATATGTGTACCTCCCCAGGGTCTTCTGTTGTCCAATCTCTACTGCCCTCTCAAATCCTTCCTCTGTGCAGAGGGCACTGCGTTTGTCAAATATCTCCTGGATCCTTTCATGATGAAGAATTGAGAACATGGGCAAGGGATCAAGAGGAAAAACACCTATGCAGGTGGGTTTCTGAAAAGGGGCAATCAGGGTAGAAGAGCAGAAGAGCTCAGAAGCAGGTTGCAGCAGGGTGGCAGGGGGACTGACCTACTGTGAGAGGGATGGGGAGGAAGAGTGGGAATGAGAGGAGAGTGAGAGCTTCTGCCCAGGCGCAGGAAGTTAGAGATAGGAGACAGAATCTTCAATAATCATTGCTAAAAACCCTTTGGGGTCCATTTGGACTGAGTCTCTTTAAATGTCATAAAATGGGTGGGGTTGGGCTACATGGGTCATGTGCCAGTAGAAGCTGTGACCCAGGAAATGTGTGAGGCCCCAGAAAGAAAGTTACAGATAGTAATGGGAGCTGATTCATCTCCAGAGAGATGCCTCATCCAACATAATGTGCACTCCCAGAGAGAGAAGACCAAGCAGATGGCCAAGGAAAGACTTTCATTGATGGTGCTGTCCTGAGAATACCCTAAGATGAACTCCTATTTTGTGGACATCATGTGGAGAGTCTTTGTATTTTGGTACCCAAAAAAGACTAAAAAAGAGTATCAACAATTATGAGATGCTGTAGGGCCAGTCCCTGTCCTCAGAGCGCTTCTCCTAGAATGCACATCTTGCAACAAAGGTAGGTGTGGTTGGCACCTCTAAAACAGCCTGCAGAGATGCTCACCTCCTTTGTGTAATACCCTCCCCTTCAGTGTGGGCTGGACCTGGCAACTTACTTCTAAAAAAGAGAAAATAGCAGAAGCAAAGAAATCTGACTTCCAAGGTTAGGTTACAAAAAGACTATGACTTGCATCTTGGGTGGTCTCCCTCCCTCTCTCCCTTTGTGGGAAGCCAGCTACCACGTTGCAAGCTTCCCCGTGAAAAGTCCTTGTGTCAAACAAATGATGGATGCTCCAGCCAACAGACAGCCAGTACCCAGGCCTGCCAACCACCAAACTGATCATCCGCAGTTGAGCTTCAATGTGACTGTAGCACCCACAGACACCTCAATGTCACCTTTTCAAAGGGCTCTGAGTTTAAGTTGTACCTGGTTCCTGCTCCACAGAAGCTATGAGACAATGAATATGTGTGTTCAAGCCACTAAGTCATGAAGTAATTTTATGTTACTTCAAAGTCATGTGGTAGTAGATAACTAGTAGAGCAGGATTCATCCCTTTGAAAGAGTGCAAACCTCGTGGAGGAAGAAAAGATAGCTGAAGGTGAGGGAAGTGTTCGGTTGACTTTTCTGAGAACAGGATTCAGTCTTAAATTCAAGGCTATTTGAGTTTACTGAATAGACAGGAAGGAGACATCCGTGTGACTTTGATCTTATGCTTTGTGCTGGTGTGGGCAGTGTCTATAGTAACAGTCACTGCAATCCCCAGGACCCTGTAGAATTCTTTCAATTTCACGGTGATCCTTTGAAGGGTGTACTTTTAGCTTTACAGAAACCCTACCAGGGAATACAGTCAAAAGAGTGTCAGGAAAAACAATAAGCAGGAGGGACAATTTATCCTCATTCCCTGCTCTTGAAATGGACAGAATAATATAGTTATTATCACAAGCGACCATTCTAGTGTCCTTCTTGCCTAAAACGGTAACTTTTTCCTTTCTCCCAGTTGTAAATTTCCATTTTGTCAGTTACATCTAACAAAACCTTCTGCAATGATGCAGACTTAGATTTGAAATTTATTTTGCATCTTACCTGGCCAACAAAGATCTTACCTGAAAATCTATTCTAGTAACAAGAGAAAATAGAAATATAATATGTATCTGTTGAGAAACAAAAGGCAGGAAAGGCGAGGATCAAGGAAAAGACGGAAAGAGAGAGAGAGAGAATTCCCATGCTGGAAGTACATCAAAAACCCTGAACATAGTACTTATAAACCTTAGGGCAGTTGTGTGACCTGCAGAAATCAATCAGCTCCCTGGACATTTAGGGCTTTTTGTTGGATTTTTCTCTATCAGCCCAAATGCAGTTTTATTTAGTAAAATAAATCAACACACTACCTCAGCAGCAGTCAGCCTGGGAAACAGTGAAACTGACTTTTAAGAAAGCCAACAATAATCAACTCCTAACATGATTTCTATTTATTCTTTCTCCTCCCCCTCCTTTTGATTAAGCACTTTTTGAAATTTGAAAAGAGCTTCATGAATCATTCTGTGACTGCTTAATATTAATAGTAATGGGATTTATTCTATTGAAATGGGTTCATTATCATGCCAGCTGCCAGGCTTGAGTCTCCAAACAGGCCTCTGGAAATAGACTCTTCTAAATACCTTTCTTGCAAGAGAACTACAGACTAAAATAGGAAAATATGCAAATATTACCAAAGTTTACGCTCAGGTTGATATGAATTGACAATTCAAGCTTACCCAACCACTCACAGCAATGTCCCTCATGCCCCACCTATGAATTTTTTCAACCCTCTCTATCTGTCTCCCAAATTTTCTAACTTTCATATCTCACTCACTACCACCCCATCCTTAGAGTATCGTTTAACCTATCCAAAGCATATCTCTTTCATAAAGCCTTGCTTATTCTCTCTAATCAGAAATAATTTCTCCTTACTTTGTGTATATCTGTTGCATTCAAATCTGTCCTTTCTAGAACATTCTAACCTCCTTGAAGATGGGCCTATATCTGTGTTGCAGCACTTAGCACAGCACCTGGAGCAGAGCTATCAGATACCACACCATATTAAGTTCCATTGATCATCCACAGAGTTCCCAGCCTTTGTGGCTTATACAAGGCATAGCATGCAACATTGAATCTAGAATGTGACTTTTTAGGCTCATTCTTTCAAATTGATCAAACTAGAATTAAATTTCACAAACCAGAAACAAATAAACAGAGCTCAGAGATATTATTGAACTCATCAAATCCCGAGAGAAAGAATGAGCTGATTAGCAAATCAGCACACAAGGTAAAGAGTCTTTACCTCCTTTGAACACTAGAGGAGTTACTGCTTAATCATGTGCATGCCTATTCCCAAACTGAAAGTCCTCCAAGGCAGGGACCTGCTTCACATTTCATTGTAATTCAGATAATATCTATATAGTGCTAGACATATGAAGGTCCCCAGTGATTATATTTTTTCATAAATTAGCTGCAGACAAAAAGAGGAAAGAGAAAGAAAAGAGAAACAGACAGGAAATACACAGCTTCAACAAACTTGGGTTTAAACATAATCATCTTTCCTTAGATGTTCTTTGCTCTCAGCAACTGGTTTCTCAACAAGCTACAGACTAGTGTGTGTGTGTGTGTGTGTGTGTGTGTGTGTGTGTGTGTGTGTGTGTATGAATCCAATTACATTTAAAATACATAAGGAGAACAGAGCATTAAGAGGAACTCTTTATCCTTTGTGCGAATCTGGATTTTTATGCAGTGAGCTGGCTTCCTGTGGCACATTCCTATATCCATTTCCAATCTCAGTTGCCTTTCCAAGGAAAGTGAGAAACAGTTTTTTTTTCTTTGGGGAGAAGCATTTGCCTCGCTTAGCCTGGCCCGTGTTTAGAGAGACTACACAGCAGGGAGAATGCCAGATGGCAGCTGTGATGAGAAACCTAGATTTCAAAGGGCAAGTGTGAGGAAACCGCCAAAATTCTGCTACTAAACCAAGTAGAACAGAACCCAGCAGCTGGTCTGGCCCTAGGCAATGGTCCAACAGGCCAGGTTGGTATCTGCTACCCTCTTTCTCTAAGGAGACAAGACCCTGGCGTCATCTGCTGCCACAATCTTTTTGCTGGCTGTTTCTATTTGCGTTATTTTCTGGGGAGAAAAGTCTTCTACTTAAAAAAATGTCTTTTAATCAACCATTGTAAGATGGTTGATTAAAAAGATGTTCCCATATCACTGAAAGATACTAGTGGCATCTGGCAAAGCATTTGACCCTCGCTCTCCTGAGTGTTTCATCCTGCTTGGGAGCTCAAGACGTTGATCTTCTTCGCCTCTTACCCCATCTCTCTGATCCCCTCCTCCTTCTTTCCATCCATTTCTTTCTGTCAATAAGCATCAAAGAAATAGAGAGAACAAAAGAAGAAAGGCGAAAGGATGGAAAGGAAGGGGAGAGAAGGCCTTCCTACGAAGGGGCAGAAAGATGGGAAGGAAATGCAGAGGAGTGGATTGGAAATCTTGGAATAGTACGTGGGGTTGTCTTTTACCATAATCCTACAGCACTCATTCCACTGGGTGTGATGTTTCTTAGATTTCAAAAAAATGTTTCCATTAAATAAATATTTTCAGGGCTAATATGACTTTGTTTTGAATTCTATCTTTTGAATTTAATATTATTTATTCGCTGTCTCAAGAAATTCACTACGTAAAATCTAACATGTATATAATATGGAGCGATAAGTAAAGGAAGAAATAGAACAACTGTTTATTGAGCATTTACTTTGTGTCCTTTCCTTATCTGGTCGACCAATGCCACCCTGGGAGATCAAAGCTTTATCAGCACTCATGGGAGGGAAACAGGTGGTGCCAATACAAATGTCTATAGTCTACTCCACCTGATGGGTGAGAATGGTGGGGATGTGGGACCAGGCCAGGGAACTCCTAAAAGAGTCCTCCTAAACTCCTATGGTAGGTTTAACAACCTTGACAAAGGCCTGTCTACCACTTCTGTGGGCAGAAGTCTCCCTTGTCCAAGTCTGAGCCAGTTCCGCTCAGGAGAGCTGCCCCAGTGAGCTCTGTCTGGGAAGAGCAGAGCAGTCTGCTCAGTCAAAGCAGCAGGCAGGCAGGCCATTCCAATGACTATACTCAATCATTTGGCTCAATGTGGTGCAGGAAAATTGGATGAAGAGAGAAACAAAAGATTAAGAGCAAAAGCAGAGAAACGGAAATAACATGAAAACTATCAGCAAATACATTGCATGCATAATTTTAAATGGTCCAAATACACTCCACTTATTTCTACAAAACCTAAGCTGAATTTTCAATTTAGGATTCTTGTATACTTAATGGCTACATGTTCATATCTGCTGACTTTTAAGCAATAAAGTGTTTTAGCAGCTGATTAGAGAACAGAAACAGAGGTGTAAAATTTCTCAAAGAACTTAATGAGATGGTTACTTAAAAAAAAAAAAAAACTAATGATAATGAGAATTTTAGATACAACGAACAAGTACCTGCAAAATTCTGAGAATGTCAGGCTCCTAAATGCTAAATGGGGGCTCAGCATGGATTGTGAATGATGAGAATAAATAGGGCCCTGTCCCAGGAGGGGAAGAGGCTGAGCTGGACACGCAGATCTGAAGACAGCAGCCGACAAAAGGCTCCCCAAAGACAGAAATCCCACTCAACTAAAAGGAGCCGATTCTGTATTTCCAGCCACTAGTTCTAGACCAAGTCACACTGAGGTCAGATAATTCCAAAGACCTATGGAAGTGAACAGCGTTCTTTTTGTGTTTATTTTTTTCTTATTAATTCTTGATTGTGGCAAAATATACAAAAGATGAAATTTACCATCTTCATGGCTTTTCAGTGGTGTCAAGTACATTCACATTGTGATGCAATGATTGCTGCCCTCCATCTCCGGAACATTTTCATCACCCCGAATTGAAACTCTGTAACATTAAATACTAACTTCTACTTCCCTTCCCTCTCCAGCCTCTAATTCTAATTTCCGTTTCTATGAGTTTGACTTCTCTAGGTCCTCAGATAAGTGGAATCGCACAGTATTTGTCCTTCTGTGACTGTCTTATTTCACTCAGCATAATGTTCTCAAGGTTCATCCTGTTGTAGCAAGTCAGAATCTTCTTCCTTTTTAAGTCTAATATTCCGTCGTATATAAGTACCTTAAGAGTTTTTTTCAAATAATAACTACTTGTGATTATTTTAAATTTTCTACAGCATTTTTATTTAGCTCTCTTGCATTTGGTACTCTTGATTCCACTAGAAAGAAAATTTAGAACACCTTTCTCTTTTTCATGGATGGTGTGGACGCTTTAGTGCCATGTCAATATGAGACCTCAGAAAACACAACGAGGCATGAATAGAAGTCTTATGGCATGGGGAAGCCACAGCAGCTGGAGAGTCAGGAAGGATCAGCCGCTCCCGGAAAAGCAGGGGGCTGTGCTTAGACACACCCTGATGTGTGTGTGTGTGTGTGTGTATGTACATGCACCTGTGGGGAAGAAGAGGACTGAGGTGGAAATGGAAGAGGTGTAGCAGGAGGGGCCCAGGCAACTTTGCTGAAGGATCCCTGCAGCCAGCCCCTGCCATAGAACAGGAATTAGATGGAGGCAGCGTGTCGAGTTTCCCTAGCCAGGAAGAATGATAGATTGAGGAGCAGGCAGGCACAGAAACCCAGGCGTCGGGAGCGTGCAGAATCGGGGCTACAGACCCAGGATCCATGGCTGGTGTGATGGCTGATTACACTTATCCACTGGACCAAGTGCCAGGATCCCACTTTGTTTCTGGACGTGTCTCTGAGGGTGCTTCTGGATGAGACTGGCATTTGAAATGATGCACTCAGTAGAGCAGTTTGCCCTCCCCAGTGTAACAGGGTATCATCTGATTGGCTGAGGGGCCGGACAGAAGGAGAAATTCACCCCTTGTTCACCCGCCTGCCTGAGCTGATCACCTCATCTGCTGGGAGTCGCCCCATCTACTGCCCTAATTCTAGGGCCTTTGGACTCAGACTGCATTACACCTGCTTTCCTGTGTCTCCAGCAGATTGCGGGGCTTAGCTTCATAATCGCCATGTGAGCCAATTCCCATAACAGATCTCCCTTATGTAAATAAGTAAATATACCTGTTTTTCTGGAGAACTCTGACTCCTCCGAGGCTTCAGTCGGTGTCCAGCTGCACAAAAGTAACTCACAGTTCTCCATCCCTGAACCTAATCTCTTCTCTCCTGAGGACTGACAATGCTCAATGTTTCTTCTTCCTGTCTCAAGAAAGAAAACAAATCAAACAACAGTCACTGTCCCAGCCAGGACTCCAAAGACAGCAGCCTACCGGCAGATTCCAAATGTGTGGTTCTACAAGGCTCTCTGGTAGAAACAATTTATTTAAAGACATGTATGTAAAATAAAGTTTAATGATAGCCATTAAAGGACTCCAGTCTAGAACAGACGGTGGTCAAGGTGCCCTGGGCACACAGGACACCTGGGCCGTTACAGATGGTCTCAGTACAACCACCTTATTCTTATTCCATACATGACAAAGTCCATCATCAATACTTTGTAGCACCTCTAACCAAGTAGTTTTAGGAAAGCATGTTAAAAAAACGTTCCCTTCTCACCAAATACAAGATTGTGTAATATTTCTCCCCTACAAAATATGTATATGAGACTTTGAAAGCTCTATATATTGTTTGTTCTAACTCAAGTTTCTCAATGAATAACATTTGATTGATTCTTTTAATTCAATATTTGTACTGATACAAGAATATTGGCACCTTGGTACTGGAATAAATCTCCTTGGCTGACAGAGTCGTCATGCACGTAGGAAATATCTGTGTGCTGGCAGAGGGAGAATTGACTCCATCAATATGCAGTGGCTTCTGTGGACATCAAGACTCCTGATAGGAAGTTTTGTGGTTGTCAAAGCACATGTCTGAGAATTTTGTGGAATGTAGCTTTCTAACTAGCCCCCAAACAGAGTCATGACATGCACTGCTGTAGGGCAAGCTGCCCCTAAGAGAAACCTCCCTGACACTGGCCGTACCTTCACGTGAGTGCCTTTCTGCAGCATCCTTCCACACACAGCCCAGGATGTCAGAAGCCTAGTGTGGCCATGATGTCTTACATTAGCCACTGAACTGGACAGTGCCCGGCCCTGCCCCACTCTACAGCTTTGGTCCACATGGAGCTGCTCTGCCGCTGGCCCCACCCTGAAGGAGAGCACTGACCTTTCTTACTCACTCATGTCAGTTCTATATTACTAAGCCTCATAGCTACTTCTCCCAGATCTGTCATTCCTGCATAGCCGTGGTCTTTCTCCTTCTGTAAAGATTTCAGGGCAAAGCTGCCCCAGCTTCCCTCAGTGCCTGTCAACATTCCCCAGGACTGAGATTTTTATCTCTAACAATACAGTTTTCTCAGTCTATAGCTTAAGTTCTCCTCTTGTCTTTCTTATCTCTGTTTTTCTTTTTAATTTTTCGGGCATGCTAGCTATTAATACCTCATCCTGTCTGTATCTCTCAGCTCACTCTGGCTGCTCTCGACTCTTCCTGTGTCTCTGGTTTCTGTAAAGATTGGAGCCTCAAACCTGCCCTTGCTCAGGAAGCGTCACCCTTCCCTGCCTGTCCACCTTTCTCACCAGGGATATAAAGCCTTGTGTCTTTGACTCTCTTAGATTTCTTTTATGAAAGAAGTTGCATTGAAATTACACCTGCAACACTTTTTCTCTTTTTTAACTTTTCAGTCTCAAGGCAGCTTTCTATCACAATGTTTTGGATACTTGGGAGTTTTCTGGAGATGGTAGTGGGGAAGGGATAAAGCGCCAGAGATAAGGTACTGCAGGCATACACCTCAAAATTCCAATTCAGTCTAGTGATGCAAGAGAAAGCTAGCCTAGATTATTCATGCCAGATCCAGTGGTGCCTTAGACCAACAACAAATCTTGTCTGTAGTATTATAATCGTCCCTCAGTATCCCCGGGGGATTTGTTCCAGGACCCCCACGGATACCAAAAGGCAAGGATTTCCAAATCCCTCATATAAAATGACATAGTTACTTGCATATAACCTATGTGCACACTTTAAATCATCTCTAGATTACTTGTAAGGCCTAAAACAACATAAATGCTATATAAATAGTTGGTATACTGTATTTTCATTCATATTATTTTTTACTATATTTTTATTTTTAATTTTTTTTAAGTATTTTCAATCTGTGGTTGGTTGAATCGATGCATGCAGAAGCCACAGATACAGAGTGCCAACTGGATACAATCAATTTTTAAGTATTAATACTTTATTAAAATATATATTGTGTGTGTGTGTGGAGAGAGAGAGAAATGGAGACAATTGCACCAATCATGTGTGTATGCTTCCCAGTGAATTACCACAAAATGAATACACATATATGACCATGACACTATTCAAGAAATAGAACATAATCAGTGATCAAGATATTTCCCTTCGCACACCTTCCCTCAGTGACCAATCCATCCCCCACCCCAAAGGTGTCATAGATAAACTGTGACATTATATAGAGGCTAATACAGTATGACTTCCTTGTCTCTGACTTCTTTTACTCAATGGTATGCTGTAAGAGTCATCATGTTATTTTGCACAGCAATAGTTTATTTTCATGGCAGTATAATATTCTGCTATATGGCAACAGCACAATACATTGATATCATATAGTTTCACTAGTTGTCTTCTCCAAATCCCAAGTTGAAATTATATCCCCAGAGTTGGAGGTAGGGCCTAGGGGGAGATGTCTGGGTCATGGGAGTGGATCCCTTCTTAATGGCTTGGTGCCCTCCCCTTGGTAATGAGTCCATGCTTGAGCTGGTTGTTTACAAAAGCTTGGTGTATCTTTCCTCTCTCACTTGCTTCTGCGCTATCACTATGCGATCGCTGAACACCAGCTCTGCTTTGGCCCCTTCCCTTTCCTCCATGAGTGGAAGCTACCTGAAGTCCTTCCCAGGAGCAGGTGGTAGGCGCAATGCTTCTTGTCCAGCCTACAGAACCATGAGCCAAACAAACTCTTTTCTTTATAAATTCCCCAGCCTAAAGTGTTCCTTTCTGGCAATACAAAATAGATTAACACATGATCCTACTGGTTTATTTCCAATGTTTGGCTGTTTTGAATAACAGGATATGGTCAGCAGTCTCTGAGACAGCCCCTTGGGATCTCTGCCTCCTACTCTTCAAACACCTGTGTCATGCCCTCCCAAAGCACTGGTGCCTTTTCCTTGCTCACTCCTGCTGGTTCACTTGCTGAGGAAAGGCAGCAGCTATGTTGTGAACTGCACTGCAGATAGGTCCACGGGACAAGGAGGTGAGGTTGACCTCCTGGCTGACAATCCATGAGAAACTAAATCTTGCCAACAATCCTGTGAGTGGGCTTGGGAGCAGATCCTAGTCCAGCCTTCAAAGAAAAGCACAGTCCAGCCTTCGGAAAAGACCAACACCTTGACTAGATCCTCAGGACAGACCTTGAGCTGGAGCCACCCAGGTAAGCCGCACACAAATTCCTGAACCACAGAAACTGTGAGATAGTGTTTATTACTGCAAACTGCTAAGTTTGGGGAGTAATTTGTGACATACAAGAGGAGAACTAATATGGTGATATAAACATTTTTGTACATATTTTATGTGACGAGTTCTGCTGGCTATAAATCCAGGAAAAGCATTGCTGGGTTACAGGTTATACGTATGTTCAGCTTTATTCTGTCCCACCAATCTTCCAAAGCAGTTGTAGGCATTTATTCTCCCCAAAGCAAAATACGAGTTCCAGTCACTCTGCATCCTTACCAGTGGTTGGCATTGTCAGTCCTTTTAATTTTGGCAATTGTGGTAGGTGAGGAGGAGCATCTTATTAAGGTTCCCTAAAACATTAAGGTTGAGCATATTTTCATCTGTTTGTGGGCCATTTGGATATCCGTCCTGCTTTGCAAAGTGTCTGCTATCTATTGAGTTGTCTTTTTCTTATTGATATGAAATGATTCTTTTTATATTTTTGCACATAAGGTCTTTCTTATTTGTATATGTTGCAGATGCTGTCTTCCAAACTGAGATGTCTTTTTACTCTCTTAATAGGGTATTTTGATGGATATAAGTTCTTAATTTTAACATAGTCCAGTATATCCTTTATAATTAATATTTTTTTGTGTTTTAACAAATCTTCCCTGTCCCAAGAGTATAAAGCGATTTTTCTGTTGTCTCCAAAAGGCTAGACAGCCTCACCACTTATATTTAGATTTACAACCTACTTTAATTTGGGTTTTGTGTATGATGAGAGGCAGGGCTCGAGGTTCATTTTCTTCGGTATGGATCACCTGTTGACTCTCCACCACTTGATTGAACAGTCCTTCGTTACCACTGCACTGTGTGCTCTCTGTGCCATAAATCGAGCTCACACATACACGCCTCTGTCTCTGGCCTATATTTTTCTCTATTTGTCTACATACCTACCCTTGAGCCTAAAGTATGTTGGGTTAATTTCTGTGCCTCTATAATAAGTCTTCATATCAGGTAAAGTTAGTCCTCTCACTTCTTCAAGATTGTCATGGCTATTCTTGGCCCTTTGCATTTCAATATAAATTTTAAAATGAGTTTGTGATTTTCACAAAACAAGTACCTTTCTCTGGGAATTTTTTAGGGGGGAATTGTCTTTATAGATCAATATGGAGGTTATTACTATTTTATAATATTGGCCTTTCCAATTCATGAACATGGTATATGATTTCATTCATTTAGGTGTTCCTTAATTTTTTAAATAATAAATTATAATTTTCTGTGTAAAGACCTAACACATTTTTTAAACATTTACTCTTAAGTATGTAAAGTCATTTGATGCTTTTGTAACACTATCTTTCTATTAAATTTTCATTTTCTGTTACTTATGTAAAAATTAAATTGCTTATATAAGAGTGGTCAAGTACACAGAAGTCTTACTAAATTACTAATTCTAAGAATATATCAAGTACATTATTTTGGATTTTATACATACTCAATGTTATCATTAGCAAATAATGATACTTTTAATCCATCTTTCCAATACTTTCAGTGTTTATTGTTTTTCATACCATATTATATTTGTTTATGACTCCATTAGAGTGGCACCTCCATTATTTGAGAGATAATAGACATAGAAATAAAAGACATCTTTATCACACTCCTGATCTCAGAAGTAAAGCTTTCAACTTTTCGCCATTGAGTATAACGTTTGCTATATTTAGATAATCATAAGTTTTTTATGTTTTTTTATTTTATTTTAACATATTATGGGGGTACAAGTATTTTTAAAAATTGCCCTTTATACTTAGTTTGCTAAGAGTTTTTGGTTTTCTAAAAATTATGAATGACATCCTATTTTGTTTAATTTTGTTCTATATTTACATTGAAAAGATCATTTATGCTTTCTCCTTTATTACATTAAAATGGTTAATTACAATGATTAATTTTTGAACATTGAATCAAACTCACATTACTAGCATAAACGCGACTTGATCATGATGTGTTATCTTTTGTATATTGCTGGATTTTGTTTGCTACTATTTTAGGATTTTTGCACAGCCATTCATGAGAGAAATTGACCTGTGGTTTCCTTTTCATTAACTGTTCTTGCTATATGTTGGTATTTAAGTTTTGCTGCTCTTATAGAATAAGTTGAGAACTATTTACAATGTTTCTATTCTATGGAAGATTTTGTGAAAGATTGGAATTATTTCTTCTTTTATTTGCACAACTCTTGGGTAAACCCAAGTAGGCCTATGATTTTCTTCACAGGTAGGTTTTCTACTATGAATTTAATTTTTAGTAGGTATAAGACAATTCAGGTTCTCTATATATCCTTCTGTCACTTTAACTTTCAAATATACTGGCATAATCTAATCATATGTGTTATATCTTCTTATGCTATGTTTAGTGCCTGTAAGTTCAATATGCCACTTTGTCATTCTTATATTCGTGCCGTGTATCTTTTTTTAAAATTTTTAATAAGTTTTTTCCAGGTGTTTATCAATTTTATTAGTTTCTTCAAAGAACTAAATTTTTGGCTTACTGATACTCTTAATTATATGTTTATTTTTATTTCATTAATATCTGCTTTTATCTTTATCACTTCCTTTATATGTGTTGGGTTTAATCTGTGGGGTTTTTTTGCTTCTTTTGAAGTGGATGTTTTAGCCTTCCTTTTTAACAGATGCTTTTAAGACTACAAATTTTCTTCTTATCTGTGCTTTAACTGTGTCTAACAAGTGTTGATAGATACTTTTCTTTTTCCACTTTTCATTACCCCAGTAATCTGGGTGTTTATCAGAGCTATTCCTCCTTTGCAGCCCTGACTACAGTTACTGTTAACTCTCCCCTATCACTACCCTGAGAGCACAAATAAACATTCCAGCAATTCAGCCACTGGTACTCACACTGAAGGGAAGAGAGGAGGCAAACACAAGGCTCAACTCTCTGTGCTTTCCTCCTCTTCTGAATCTTGGACCTACAATGCAATGCCTTGGTAGCTTCCTGATACCTTCAAACAGCAGCTTTACGTATTTTGACCAATATTTCTAAATGTTCTCACCTGGAAGTTTGGTCAAAAACTTTCTAGTCTAAAATTGCCAGAAGCACAACCTATATTCACTTTCAGCTTACTGCTAAAGTAATGATATCAAGAGTTTGCACTTATGTTGTTTGGAGTGATGGAAAAGCTAGTCGTTTCTGAAAGTAAAATGGCTATATGTATACAAAATTATATTGGTATTAGCAAATGATGTGCTTTAGTTGAAAAAATATCACAAGATTTATGAAATCAGATCTCAGATAATTTGATTGTAAAGCTCAACCTGAGACCTTCAAAAACAAACCATTCTGAACATCATCTATGAATGGAGAAAAATACTACCTTCTTCACAGTCTTCTTGAGACGATTTTAAGTCTTGTATAAATAGTAACAATTATTTTTAGTTCTAGAGACATTAGGCAATCTATGAAGCTTACGATCCCACACCCAAAATAACAAAATCACTGTTATTCTAAAGGTGAATACATAATATCACAAATATTTATTTACGAGGTTCTGAGGAATTCAATATTCTTTGATCTACCTTGGGAATATTCTGTCTTCAGCCTTGTGTCTTTGTTAAATTTAGCCTACTCATCTCTGGTCAACTCTTACCTAATGCTTTTAAGGTAAGATAACAGCTTAGAACTTCTCAAGGGATTATCATGTATAAACTCATCTATCTGTAGCCTACGCTATTAAGAGTAAGTACTATGGAGACATAATTGGTCTGCTGAAATTTCAAACATAAATTATTTACTGGTTTACCTTAAAATAATTAGAATGCCCTTGTCTATATAAAAATTCATTCCACTGCCAAGAAGGCTCTGGATTCAAAGAAATTATCTAGCCATTCTGGTTCATTTAAACAGGTTGACTAGCAATGAGAAAATTTTTCTAAAATAAGATAAAGATTATGGACAAAAATTAATTACTCTAATATCTTGAAAGTTAGGAAATGAAGTCTAGGTAATTCATAAGCATGTATCATTAAATATCACTAAGCAATCTACCTTTTTTATTAGTTTTCCACTAGCCACAATAGTTTGATTAAGCAATAATTCAACCTAAGCTACTGCTATATAAATATATTTAACATTCATACATTTTAATGTGTTACCCTATCACCTTTGTTTGATACTTTTTTTTTCATCTCTTTTCTAATTAAGAAATGTGATACTTTCAAATGACATTTTAACTATTAGGAAAAAAATTTTCATTTGTGATGCATAACAAGCCACATATGAATCTATATTTTGGGCTCAAATCTGCTCTGTCACAGTGCCTTTCTACATCACAAACACCCTTCAAACCCAGTGATTAGACCATTCACTTTGGCATTCCTGAGTACTGCTTGTTTCATCCTGGAGTTCATTGTGAGCTAAATTATTCCTTTATGTTTATGAAATATTTTGGCAAAGTTTCTCCATAGCAACTAAAAAGAGATGGAGAAGGATTTACAAAAACTGCCATTTTCCCCTTTATGAATGGCTTTACAGTGATTCAAAAATCAAGAGAATGATCAGGCTTCATATATATGTGTGTGTGTGTGTGTGTGTGTGTTTGCCAAAAAAGAACACTTCTGAACATACTTTCTAATTAGAACATACTTTCTAATCTACATTCTGTATCTGGCATCCTTTTCGCCTTGGTAGTATCTGAAGTCCACACTTGGATTTCACAAGCCCTGCTGCAAGGTTTCAAGCAGCAGATAAATTTTCAATAAGGAGTAGAAACAGAATTGCCACTCAAAGTAGTATTTGGAACATAAACTAAGCTTCTCTTGTTGTTAGCTATTGTGACAAATTACACTTGAATTTGGTTTTTGCTTTTGTTCCAATTACTCTGGGCTCTCCTTCTTTATCATTTCATTAGCTTTCTTTGATTGTAGTGTTCCAAAGCCACTGAGATGTGAGGTTACCATATGAAAACAAGAGCATGTATTCTAGCTGTTCCTGATTGCAGCAAATATTCCCCTACCCCGAATCTTCCCAGGACCTTTCTACAAAATTAAATGTATTTATTTGTTCCTGTGCGTGGTGTGTGATAAGGAATAAAGTAAATAGAAAAAGAAAAGGACCTCAATTACTTGCAAATCAGAAATTTTACCTCTAGATGTGCATGGCTCTAATAATTCTATCTTAACTCCTTTGTTTTCTTGCATTCACTTGCTATCTTTTTAACACTCATTTTTTATCTTTTTCTACACTTAAATTTAGGGAGTCTCCATACAGGGTCTCTTCAAGTCTTCTGAACCTTTGCGTATACTACTCTATGCCTGAGGCTGGGACTCTCTTCTCCCATTCACTTTGTCTGGCTAACTTTCATTCATCTGTCATGTATCAACTTGAGCATTATTTCCTGAAATATCTCCCCCCAGAGGACGTTAAATCACCTTGTTATCATAACCAGAGCATCCAGACCTCCTTTTCCTTACTTTGCACCCTTCTAATTACTTAATTATGCATAATTATGTGTTTCATATGTGCACGTCTGCCGGGTCTGTTTTCCTTCTGGTGACGTTCCCCAAGTCTGCCACGGGCCTACAGAGAGGTGATCAATGACAGCTGTTGACCTCAGTGGCAGCACTGTAGAAACTTGGAGTGGTTTCAACTTTCCTCCCCAAACCACCCGGAGTATGTACCCTCCCCAGCCAGAGCAGACACAAATGATAAATAGATAAAAACCTCCTGGAAAGTATGAACACATGAATCATTAGAAAACATTACAACGTTTCGTGATCTGTTAACTACAGTGTATGTGAAAACTCTTTGCTACCCTACCAATACAGCTTCAAGACAAATCTTTCTTCCTCCACCCCCTACTCAAGTTCCACCCTTGAGACCTGTGCAAAGTGGTTCCTGTCATGGGGTAACCCCACCACTTCTTCCCCTCCTTGTTTATTTGCAATTTTTAATCCCTCCCTTCTGGTCTATTCTCACTGTAACCAGGCACAGCTGCTGGCTTCTTACACCCATTCCCGAACTACAAAAACTAAATCCTACGGTAACTTGCGAAAAAAGACGTGCTTTCCAATGCTTCAAGGCTGTGGGTGACTACAATATCTCTGGAAAGTAAATTGCTGATCTTAAAATGCTTGCACCCCTTGATTTAAAAGTCTCACCATTTCAAATTCTTCCTAAGAAATCGTCAGACATGTATGCATATTTTATCTACAATATTATTTACTGCGATATTTACAACAGTAAAATTGGTGAATGCAAAATGCCCAATGGCAGAATGATAATATTCATAGGCACAGTATATGAATATTTTGCTCACAGTCATTATCTGAGATGATTATATAAAAGAAATGCTTATAAATATCATGATAGTTAGAAAACCCAGTTTCAGATTTATATATACACTAGGGTAAAGACTATCAAAAATAATTCATGGACAAAAAGAGCTTGAAAGAAACTCTGTAAAGTACTAAGTGGCAGAGCATATGCGTTTCTGTTAAACTCCTCTATACGCAACATCTCCACGGTGCACTGCTCACGCTGCAAAGAACATGCCCTCTGCTCTGGTCTCAAGGGGAATGCTGATGCTGTGTGTGGACTGTTAGTGAATGGTCTTCTGTCCAGTGAGGCTAACAGTTACTTCCTCCCATTCCCAATCTGTCTTCTGTTGCTTCCTCAGTCTCAGTTCATCTCTGTCTTCATAGTATTTCATCTCAGCTCAAATACTTCCTTCATATTTTTGTCACAATTTCTCAGGTTTCTTAAATATGGTATAATAAATTCTGTATTTCTAAACTTTTAAACCTTTTGATTCACTAACTCAACATTGAAAATCCTTTCCTATCTCTTTCCTTACCAGCTTCCTATGTAACTTAGGAAGCTTAAAAGAACACCAATAAATTATCTCATAGTTCTGGAGGTCGGCAGTCTGCAATGGGTCTCACTAAGCTGAATCCTTTTCACAAGGTCTGGGGGTTCTGGGCATGAATTAGCTGCTTCACCTTTGCCAGCTGGTAGAGGCCACCACGTTCTTGGCTTGTGGCTTCATTACTCCAACTTCTGCTTCCACTGACATGCCTCTCTCCCTTTGACACTCCTGCCTTCCTCTCTCCCTCACAAAGAGGGATTGTTAGATGGACATCTAGGGACCTCCAGACTCTCCCGGGGACAAGGTGGGAAACTGCCATATCTGGGGAAGGAGGGAACACCCTACTACTCTGCCAATCAGGATTTAGTGTGCCAGCCTCAAAAGAATGCAGAGAACTCTCTAGCCCCAGGGCCAAGCAACACAGGTACAACAGAGCCTAGAAACGGACCTAGAACAGCCAGCTTACAGAGAAGCTCATGGGCGATCCACTTGTGTAATAAGACTTGGGTCATATGACTCCCAACTGTCCAATCAAAGTGGGTTCCATGGTGATATCTGAGCCACAAGGAAGGTCCAATCCAGACACTATAAAACAAAACCCAGACCATAACCAAGGTTCCTCTTTTGCTACAACAAGGGGTTCAGTCATCTTCTGTGGCATATATATCTTGCTCTGTAATCCTATCTCGCTCCCCCTCAATAAATTTCACTTTGTGCTTGCCTTGCTTTGGTGTGTGTAGTCATTCTTAGGCCAAGAGCACATTAAGAACCAAGAACACAGAACAAGATTGCCAAACCTGACTTGATTACACTGGGCCCATGATAATCTGCTCATCTCAATCAAGATCCTAAACGTAATCACATCAACCAAATCCCTGCACCATGTAAGGTCCCACATTTGCAGGCTCAAGAGATTAGGCTATGATTATTATTTTGCCTGTCACAGTGCTTTAAAACAGTTAATAATATTTAAACATACTGAAGAAATTCTATGCTTAAATTCAAAAAGTAAAATAATCACTCAGAACCTAATACAATTACTATAAAAAGTCACTGACTACAAGTCACATGGTGGTATAAAACTCAGGTGGTCTGGGCCTAGCCTGGATGTGTATCCAGTGCTCAAGATGGGCACATGAAAACTAGGCCCAACTGAATCTGGAAGAAACAATATCGCTTGGCAATTTACATTTATGGAATATCTGTATTTGCCTCTAGGTCATTTTTTCTTGCTTCTATTTACTATATACTTTCCAAATTTTCTACTAAAGGCATATTGCTACTTACTTTCAGAATGATGTTTATAACAAATTCTGGATAAGAAAGAAAAAAGTAGAAAAGTAAGAACCAAACTTTCCCTCAATAATGAGTGAGGGGGTAGTAGCAACCCACCAATCTTTCAGGACCAACTCAAACCTGGTTTCGAGGAAGCCTTCATAAGGCCCTGACCGCCAACTCCACCTCCCCTATATTCCCCTAGCCTTTGGTTTGCACTCCTAAAGCACAAAACAAGATCAATTTTCTATTCAGATCCACATGATATGGATGCATTTTTCTATTGGATTGTGAAGCCCTGCAAAAGAAAGAATGAATTTCTTTCATTCCTACACCACTCAGCTGAGTCTGCCACCATGCTCTGATATACAGATTATCACCAAGCTGCAGATAATGAGGGGTGTGTAGATGCATACTTATATATACTATATATGGCTTATAGTCAGATACATATTTATATTGAAATCACAAAGTGTATAAATGAGTCAATTAAATACAAAATTAAATACAAAAAAAATGGGCAGTTATGCCTAGGTTGACACTTTTCTACTTAATGGTTTGTTTAAATTCTTGTCCTTATTAGAGGACCTTAATTCATTAAAAGGGTCCTTGTTTTTTGTTTTTGTTTTGTTTCCTTTACAAATAGCCTTGGGACAAAATAGTAAACCGAAGCAATTTATCACCTTGCCAGGCTAAGCAAACATTACATACAGCACAGAGAAGAAACACTAATTAGACCTAACTGAGGGAAATTAACACAAAGTCCAAATTATCAAGTGTTTTTTTTTTAAAAATTGAGTCATGTGGTTTTAAATACAGAAGGAATCTACACTAACTCTTGATAACTTGCTGCCAAGTGGCAATCCTACTGGGCCTGTTTAGCAAATAAATAAGATTACATTCTACTGAACACATTATTTGTTTGTGCTCAAATTAAAGCTGTCGAAATACATGATGTTCTCCAGCTTCCTGGCTTCCAGAGTTTTGCTTGGGAAGATCTGCTGTTCTCCATTCCAGCCTGCGCTCCCTTACCAGGGAGACTCCTTGCCCTGACATCACGGTGTGGTCCCCGCCTCCATCTCAAGTCACCTTGTGCTTGCCTCACTCTGTTGTGCATTGCCTCTTGACGTTACCCCCTATACATCCTATCTTCAGCCATTCCAAACACATGCACCCCCAGCCACCAGGTGGGCAGTTCATGCCATGACATGACCTCCCTCCCTTCCACAGTGACAGATACCTGTTACCAACCCCTCACTGGGTGCCAGGAATCCTTCAAATGGACTGTCTTGTTTAATCCGCACATCAAGCCCAGCAAATAGATGCAGCTGTCCAATTGACAAGAGAGGAAACTGAGGCTCTGGGATGTGCATGACTGGACAAAGGTCACATCGTAGGTCACAGGGCCAGGATGCAGCTCTCTGGCTCCAAATCCCCACCTCAACCTCTGAGCAGTTCCCGCATCCCCCAAGACATCAGCACCTCCTGTGCCCAGTTAAAAATCTTCTCCCGGCTTGAAGCTTTTTCAGAACTTTCCCAAAGTTAGTCACTCTCTCCTCTGTGCTCTCCAGGTAATTATAAAGACCTTCTGCTCTTCTGTGCTAGGAAGCACACATGAACAGAAATAAGCCAAATGAAGACCACACCCTGCAAGGATACTGCTCGCAGATGCTCATCTCACACCGAGTGAAAGTCAGGCCAAAGCAGCTTGATGTCGCTCTCCACATCTAACATCTGCACCAGGTCCCTCACCTGGGGACTCATGAAAATACAGATCACCCATTCTGAGTTATATCCAGTGTTTGCTATTATCTGTTAACAGAAAAAGTATGTTCCACCATGCAAAATATGGGTAATTTAAGAGTAATTAATTGTCAGAAACTATAAATGATATCTGCTGGGTTTGTTGGTTAACAATTCTTCCTTAGGAAGAGAATAGTGACAGACATACATGCCTCAGTACTAACAGTAGTGATGCTAATAATGAACCTAGCTGTGTTCTGTGTGCTGAGAATTCTGTAAGTAGGAAGACAATGATCACACCCCTTCTCCCGTCTGGGTCTGATCGGCGCTCTCTGCAATGCAGTAGAATGAGCCGGGACTCATCTTTGCAGAAAGAATAGCTTCCTGATTGGGGTCAGCCCTTAAACCATTGAGCCCATTTGTCAGGGCCACAGGCACCATGACAGTTACCTCATAAAACCAATAAACAACATCCCTGGATGCCTAAAGTCAAGAGTATTGCTTCCAACTATTTCACGTCCAATTTAGTGAGGACTATAATAGAAATAAAGTAAGTATCTCTCTATTCCCAGACTATGGGCTTCTCAAGGACAACGTCAAATTCTTCTTTCTCTTAGAGCCTGCAGTGCCTGAGACATAGTAAAAGCTGATTAATGTTTTTACTGAGAAAAGCGAAGAAGAAATTTGTGTCCTTGAGGCGGCTGGGCCACCTGCTCACTCAGTCCAAGCAGAACCTCCCCTGGGTATTTTACTTCCTGGAAGTCTTGAAAAGGTGGGTGGAGATTTTCCAAAATATATGGGAAGTTCTTGTCAGACCACTTAAAGCCTCATCTGTTCAAAGGCTTACTCCTAAACATTTTTACCAAATAAAGATGAACTTAATAGAGCCCTTTTTAAAATACAGTCACATGCCACATAATGGCATTTCGATCAACAACAGATCTGCATGTATGATGCTGGTGGTTCCATAAGATTGTAATAGACTGAAAAATTCCTATTGCCGAGCCCAGTGATTTGTGTTCCAGTCACCTACAATACTCAGTCCCATCACATGCTGTGCAAGTTTGTAGCCCTGGAGCAACAGGCCATCCCATACAGCCTAGTGTGTAGTAGGCTGTGCCATCCAGGTATGAATACGGATACTGTCATGTTCTCACATGGGGGAGTCACCTAACACCCTTTCTCAGAACATAACCCCGATAAGCAACACATGATTCTTCAAGCATTCTTCAAAGAGAGATCAGGTTAGTCTAATATCACAATAGACCAGGAGCCCTCACCCTGAACAGATGAGGCTCTAAGTGGCCTGCCAAGAACTTCTTGTATATTTTGTACAATCTCCACCCCACCTTTTCAAGACTCCCAGAAGGTAAAATATCCAGGGGAGGTTCTGCTTGAACTGAGTGAGCAGGTGTACATAAATCTCTTCTTCGCCTTTCTCAGTCACTTTATTCAATTGCAAGGAGCCCTGTGGGACTTGGGGATGGTGTCTGGAGCAGGTGGGGAAATTTGACAGTGGAAGCAGGTGGGGGACAAGGCAGGGATAGAATGATGAGAAGAGCCTGGGGACTGCATGAGAGGACCAGAGGGGAGAAACGGACACTGGAGATTGGAAATAGGGCAGAACTGCAGATGAAATGGAACAAAAACCCAAGGAACCTGCTGTTGTTCCACCTCGGGGGCCACACATGGACCAAGCAGGACTGGCTCCTCCAGTGCTTCGCCCAGCACTGCCCCCAGCCAGGCCTGAGCAACCTCTGCCCCTCCCTGGGCCAGAGTGGCCTCCCCCAGATTCCCGAAGGCCCTGCGCCCAGTACAGAGGATACAAGTGCGTGAGCGCTGCCTCACCCCGTCGTCTCTCACAATGCTCCTCACCTCTCAGGAGGAGCTTAACCCTGGACTTGGCACTTGAGCTCCGAGGCTTTGGCCAAAGAAAAGTAAGAAGGAAAGTGTGCCGCGCGCATGCGTACATGTGCATGTCTTACTGCAGTTGGCGCTCTGCTGCTCCTTGACACATCCATGCATATTTAAAGGTGAAAACAAAAGTTTTTCTCCAAATGCACCAAAAGTGAGTTAAAAAATAAAAAAATAAATAAAGTTTAAAATCAGCCAACATCAAATCCAAGTGTCCCAGGAAGATCATGCGCCTTATCCATCTACGGTGTCTCTTCCTTTCTTTTACACCAGGCAACTTTTGCATGGCTCGGTTTAAAAAATACTTTCTGTTTTGGCATTTTCTTATTGCAGTTCCAATGAGGAGAAAAGTGCATTCATATCCAGAGGGTCTGAGACACTTGAAATTTTATTCCCTAGTTAATTTGAACATCTTCATTTCAATCTTGTCTCCACTATCAATGCATTCAATAAACTTAGACGCAGTGTTAAAAAGGAAAACTTCAGTTCAACCAGACCAAGTGTTGACAAATTCCACCTTTGGCCGTGTGTGCAGGGCCTCACTGTACGGGGAAGGGGACCTTTCTCTTGGCATCAGCGCCATGTGCCTGGACTCCCACATCATTGTCAGGGGCACTGGGGATCCTCTACTCCACTTTGCAAGGGGTTCTGCTGCCAAGTACATGCCCAAGGAAGTGCATGCTTAGTAGTAGTAATTCCTGTGTTTCAAGAATAGTGATAATGAAAATGCCTGTAATTGGAAAGTCTGCTGGAGCCTTGATGAAAAAACAATGTTGGGTGACTGAGATCCCGAGTGTATTTGTAAAAGCCCTTACATAAACTAAAGCGAGCACAGTGGCTCACACCTGTACTGCTAGCACTTAGGAGGCTGAGGCAGGAGGATCACTTCAGGCCAGGAGTTTGAGACCAGCCTGGGCAATAGTGAGACCCCATCTCTACAAAAATTTAAAAATTAGCCAGGTACGGTGGTGCAAGCCTGTGGTCCCAGCTACTTGAGAGGCTGAGGCAGGAGGATCACTTAAGCCCGGGAGTTTGAGGCTGCAGTGAGCCATGATGACACCACTGCACTCTAGCCTGGGCAACAGCAACAGACTTTATCTCAAAAAAAAAAAAAAAAAAAAGGTCCTTACATAAACTTTTACATTAAAATAAAAGTTAAAGAAAATACAGTAAATGTATATTTTCTGCTTGACATATTTTGTATTTCTCAGATAAACAATACTGGGTCCTCCATAATTAATTTCCATTTGAAATTTTAAGGCTCTCCCTCGGTCATGCTTTCAAACCAATTCTTTTCAAGTTTCTGGTTGTTGTGAATGCAGGTAACATGCAGACTAGGAGGCATTTTTTCTTGGGTCTCTTTCTCCATCCAGAATGAGTCAAAGAAGAGAACAAAGGGAGAGTGAAGCGTGAGATGAGTTGGGGTTTGTTGATCTGGCTTCTCTGCCAAACACACCACTCCCACGTGTATTGTAAATCTCCAAAAAGGGGGAATGTTCCAGGCTTACAACCAGATCTTGGTGACTTTCCACATATTTTTTATTCGAAGCTTGTCTGTCAAAACAGGCAGACCAGACGCTGCCAAGAACATCCACAGAAAGGGTCACTACTTTGTAGTCAAACAGATCTGTATCCAAATCCTGATGCTGTACTGATAGGCAATGAGAATCACCTTCTCTGAACACATCTCCTTGTCTGTAAAAATAGAACCACTTACATTTTCCTCTAGGGTACATTGTGAGCATGAAACAGATAGCAGGTATGATGGTTCTCTGTGTCTGGTACACATCAGGTGCTAAGTAAATGCTGGTTGATTTCCTCCTAAACTCCAGCCCCTCTGAGATCTGTAAAATGATAAGCACTTAAGAAAACAAAGAATCAGAAGATTAGGTTTTTCTCAAGCAGAGCAGAACAATCACCCTCAGATAACCACAAAACACCTGGAAAACACAAAGACATTAATATTGTGAGAATTCGAGGGGACAGAGGAAATAGGCAGCAGAATGAATCAGTGAAGGCTTAGAATATTTCAGTAGCTTTTTTTTTTTTGTAGAATCTACATGTAGCTATCAACCAGAGCAGAGTTTGGTTAGTTGTCTGAGGTCAAAAACAAAGGTTCTGGCTCAAAATTAATAGTCATGATGCAAATGCCAAGTCTTCTGGAGAATGAAGTCTCACTCTCATTCACTTCATAAAATGCATTGAGCCACTCTCGTGTATCTGCCTCACGTTCTTTCGGAATGAGGTAGCAGGCACTGGAACAGATGAATGGGTGAATGGGTGACTGGATGGATGGATAGGCTCGGCCAGTTCATAAATACCATTTATCTGCCATTGTTAAGCTACTGACCCAGGAAGATCGATTTAGAATATCAAGGTACTTCTACATAGGCTTAGAAAATTTGAGAAGTGGTACTATAGAATACATACTATGTACAGACAGCATCTGATTTACCTAGGCCCTCTTAAAGGAGGGCTGAGCACAGATCCCAGATTGGGCAGGCAGTGTGTGAAAACTTGAAGAGCTCAGCCTTCACCTGGTGGAACACTTGTGGGGTGTTCCCTCCTGCTCTCCACTAAAACTCTCCCGAACTGGACCACCGATTCTTTGTGGTCAGGACTGTCCCCACTCATGCCTTGCCCCATATCTAGTAGGAAAAATCAGCCAGGCCTAGCAATCCCATCATATTGGATATATAGCCACCTTTTCCTAAAATAACAACACACTGCCACAATGGGGGCTTTGCAGGATGCTGCCAGGATTCTAAAATATAGTTTGAGACAGTAAGATCGTGCGCATATAAGCCTAGACTCTTAGGTAGGTGGCGGAGGCAAACTCTTACGTAAGGTGGTTTCAGCAATGCTCAAAGGTCCACTTCCTGTCCATATATCCTCCCCTCATACTCTGAATTATATGTGAGATTCCACTTTCATATGTTCCTCCTTATACCTGAGGACTTCAGCCTCTTTAAAATTATAAATGTTCCTGGGTAACATGTTAAGGCATCAGTTATTTGGAACTCAGTTCAAATTATCTGTGAGCAAGATACCATAGGGAAAAGGAGAGTTCATAGTCCAGACTGGGCCCTGCTTGGAAAGTCAGCAAAATAGGGACAAACAGACAGGTTTGGGAGCAAAAAGAGCTCCTGTTACTTTGTGGATTTTACAGACTCGGTCCTGTTCACGATCATATTCAATTCAACTCAATTCGTAAGGAAATCTGCTGAGCTCTGTACTGGATGCCCAGATACACCTGTACCTCAAAGAATTTATAGGGTGCTGCGTGTAGAAGGTACGTCTACAGATGACTTATGCAGCCGAGTCATGAGCAAACCAGGAAAAGAGAGGCCAGTGCTGATTGGGACAGTTCAGAAAAGGATCAGTGGAGGTTACACAAAAGAACTCATCTTTCCTTCTCTCTTTCTCACTAGGTGATGCTAAGTACAGGGCCCTTGGAAGAAAGCCATGCAAAAGGCAGAAACGGAGACAGAACAGGAAGCCATGCATTCCTGGTCTTGGAACTGTTGTAAACAAAAGAGGGAAAGAGGGGAAGGGCATGTTTAGTAAGTATACAAACTCGTGTGGCAACCAAATGTCCTTCAACCGATGAAAGGATAAACATTGTCATCCTATCTATACAATATATTTTTAAGAAAAGGAAAAAAACTATTGATATACTCTAAAACATGGATGAATTCCAAAGAAATTGCACTGAGTGAAAGAAGCCAATCTTGAAAGGTTATGTGCTGTATGATTCTATTTATGTAACATTCTCAAAATGATAAAGCCATAGGAACTGAGGGCAGATCAGTGTTGATGGGTGGGATGGGAGGAGGGTCAACTACAAAGCATCAGTACACGGGAATTCATTTGGATGATAAAATTGTAATTACGTTTACACACATCTTGGCACATACAAAAAAGTAAATGTTATGGTATACAATTTTTAAGCAAATCAATTCATATTCCCCTCAGAAGTTGCCAAGGCAAAGAATTAGAGAGTGACTATAATAATAGATGATTCCCTTTAAGTGTGGATATTGTTTAGGACCATGTTATGATGGAATTTGAGTGGCAGTGGCCTGGGAATGGCAGAGAGAAATAAATGCTGGGCACTTCAGGCATTGCCTCACGTGCTCTACATGAATCTCCTCCACAGCACAGATCAAGAAATCTGCACTTGGAGGAACCAATTTCTTGCCAATGAACACACAGTTATTAAACAGCAAAACCAGAATTCTGACACATGTCCATGTCCCTCTAAAGCTGCAGTCTTTGCAATAAAACACGTAGAAACCAGGAGAGTACTGTTTCTATTACGTCAGTGGAAAAATTCTGAGGATGTAGGAATAGCTTGAGATGTACCATTTGCTGTTCTTGGGTCATTTAGTTTTTATGCTAATGCTTGCATTAAAAGTCAGATCTTTTATAATAAAACTATTGCCATTTTTTAAAAATATGTATTTAGAAGAATGTTTCAAAAACCATCTGATAGCAAATTACTCCAAGTAGGATTCAATGCAAAGGATTTCAGTACAACCAGAAAATGAATACTGCGTTTTCAATTGGAAGAACGAGGGAATCAGAGATAGGACAGTTCAACAATAATGAAAGAGGTGATGGAATGTTGTGTACAACATTCCTTGTGATTTTTCCAGTTTTCATCAAACAGATATGACAATACTGGTCACTGATGAGTCAGAAAAACAGACATTTTCTTGGTGATGTAGAAAAGATCTTCGTGTCCAATACTAAGGTAGGTTCAAAGTTTCATGACACCTTTTTAATCATTCTCTGGAGGGAAAAATCAGTATAGACTTTGCAGAGGAAAAAAATGGTTCCTATACTTTACCTAAAATAATTATATAAAACATCAAATTTAGCCCCTGGCCTCTTCTGAAATGAGACACATAAAAATCTAAAGATTAAAGGCACTAAGAGAACAGCTTGCTCTCTCTCCCAGAACAGTTCAATCTTTCTGTTCATCACTGTAAAAGGCTATATTTTCCGATCCAAGCATGTATCTTACTGGGTCTTAATTCAAACTAGCATATGGCAGGAGGCCCTGGGAACCACCTAGAGAAAGACACGGCTTCTGATGGTGGGGAACCAGCTCCTACAAAGCCTCCTGCTCCAAATACTCCGATAAGCATTCTCATGGTAATGGAATGATTTAAGGAGTGTTCATATATTCTTTTCTTTACCTTAAATCTATTTCACTAGTCTGAATCATTTTTTTTCTCTTCCACACCCTTAAGCTTTTAAACCTTGGGTCCTAAAATTAAGACAGTGCTTTCATGTTATTCCAAAATGAGTTTTGTGTTCTTTGCTGTGCATTTCTCCATAAATACGGAGACGCTCTGTTCAGGACATAATGTGTTTTTGTTTATACATGAAATTCCGAGGGAGACATTAGAACTAAAATACTCTGCTTCAGCCTGTCTTAGTAAACCACAAAAATCTTTTCTTGGGTGTGACTGTTCACCTTCATGGCATTTTTACCTACCTATTGTAGTTTACTAACACCTTGGTTTTTTTTTTTTAAATATCTTTATTGAGGAATAATTTACATAGCATAGTTCATTCACTTTAAGTGTGCTGCATTGGTTTTTTGTGTTAGATTTCTATTGCTGCCGTAATAAATCCCTGTAAACTTAGCAGCTTAAGACAACACAAATTTATTATCATAGTTTCTATAGTTCAGAAGCCTGGCTGGGTTCAGACAGGTCCTCTGCATAGAGTCTTGGGGTTGACATCAAGTGTCAGCAGGACTGCAGGCTTTACTGGAGGCTCAGGGCAAGAATCCTCTTAAAGGCCATGCAGGTAAGTAGTTGGCCAAATTCAGCTCTTTGTGGTCCTAAGGCCGAGGTCCCTGTTTCTTGCTCACTGGGACCCAGGGGCTGGTCTCCACGCTCACAGGCTGCCTGTCCTCCTCACATGTTTTCCACATAGCCCTTGCTGGCAATGGTGGGTTGAGTCCCTCTCATACTTTGAATCTCTCCAACTTCTCCTTCTGCTGCATCTTTTGCACTCCAGCCAGAGAAAGTTCTCAGCTCTCAAGGGCTCTTATTAGAATGGGACCATTTGGACAACCCAGGATAGTCTCTCTTTTAAGGCCCCTACCTGAATTACTTCGCAAAGTCCACTGTGCCACATAATATGACATAGTCACAGCTTCCAGAGATTGGGCATAGAGATCTTTGGGATGCCATCTGGCCTGCTACAATTTTTATTTTATCCAATGCTCCAAATATCTGATTAATGGGGCAGCCTACAGCTTTCATGAGTCAAACTGGCATGTGGATTGTCCCAGCACCAGAGTTTACATGAGATTTTTTGGTATTTTGATTCAAGGTATATTCTTGAGGGCAAAAGGATAAAAATCTGACATTTTTAGGGCCCTTCCATGCCCAGCGCATTCAAAGCAATATTCTCATTTAATCCTAGCACCATAGGCATTATTGTCTCCATTATACAGACAAAATAGATCAGGCCCAGCAAGGGTAAGTGATTTGCTTTAGGCCATACCTTGGGAGAAGAACTAGGATTTAAACTCGGATCTTCTCTAAAACCCTAATGCTATCTAGGTGAAGTAAAGGATGGGAAAATTTCTCTGTCATTTCCTAAATGTCTTCTAACCAGACTTTGTCATAGAGACATGCATTCTTCCTTTCATTCAGTCAGTGGATATTTATTGAGCTACATGTCAGCTACTCTTTTAGAGCACTGAGGATTCAGCAGTGAAAACAAAAACCCAACCAGGCCAACATACCTGGCTTTCATGGAGCTCAGACACTACTTCTGAGACAGACAATAGCTCAACAAATCAAAAGGTTACACAGTACCCTTAAAAAGTCATAAATAGCATTGAGAAAAAGCAGGATATGATATAGGAGCAGAATCAGGATGAGGCGGAATGGAGGGTGGGGTAGGACTTAAAATTTTAAATGAGAAAATTAATGAAAACCTCACTGAACTGAAGGCGTGAAGCACACACATGACCAATAGATCGCTATATAGAAGCCAGAAACATGTAGCATCATGAATCCAACTCTTCTTCCTTCACTGGGCTTAAAGGGATGTGTGCTCTAAGGTCAAGACCAGCTGCGGCCTCCTGATGGTAATATGCACACACATCTATCGAGTCCACACATGTGGCCAGGCTAAATACGTTATATGCCTCAGGACAACTGTAAGAGAAGCACTCATCAGTGTCCCCATCTTTATAGCTGAGCACACAGGATTTTAGCATGCTTATCCAACCTTCTGAGGTCACTGGGTGGCCTACGGCTCCCAGCCCTGTTTGTGCCCTGTTTCCTTTTAGAAGGGACAGCAAAAAGACAAGTGATATCCTTCAGACATTGTACAGAATGCCCTGATCTCCACTACACTTCTTCATTGGTGCAGAAAATCCCCCAAACAGGCAGACGTAAAATTGCAGGCTAAATTCTAAATGCATTTATAAACTAGATTCAACACGCAAGGAATTTACTTTTTATAATGTGCTTTTATGGAGGAAGGAAGGTGTGAGAATCTTATGTATAAGAGGGAATCCCTTCAAATTTTTATACAAATCCAGACAGCTATGTGCAAAGCAATAAACAGTCAAAGGACAGCATGGTGTCACAAATTATAAGTTCTCCCACACAGCTTTAGCAGGCTGGTGATGGTCTCTGACCTTGCCCGTTCACTGGTTCAGGAAATATATCCCCTAACTTACTTGTCAAAGCAAAGCAGATCCCATCAGATAGGGCCAAGTTAGTAAATAGCTCATAAATTCATCTTACCTATTAACTCACATAAGAGTCTCAAAATTGCAATAGTCTTTTTTGGAAAGGCAAAGAAAAGGGTAACAGAGAAAAGAATAGGATGAAATGAGAGAGGAAAGAGGAAAAAAGAAGAACAAAAAGAATCAAAAGAATTCATTTCTATTACAATTTGCCTCTTGCAACTTAACTTTGCCCAAAGCCAAGAAAGAAATGCCTATTTCTTATCTCAGATCTGCTGAGATTATAATGTTTATTTCTTTGAATGCCAAGTCTCATATTTTTTTATATTACTTTTTATCAAAAATCCAGTGAGAGCAGCTTTCTAGACTTGTTTCTGCCTTTATTCCTTTTTCTTTTAATAATAGCTCAGAAATCCAACCACTCTTTGCTCAAATCCATTGGTTTTCATTAAAAAAATGAAACATTTCTTGGATAAAACTTGAAAGAACACAACCTGCTCAGCTTAAGTCAACTTCATCATTATAACTTGCAACCAGTGACAGAAATCTCGAAGTTTTGTTTAGATGCTATTTTTTTTAAATTTTGGAATAAACTTCCTTACAAAAAGATCATGACTCTAAAAGCACACATTCACAATTATACTTTGCCTTTCAAATTCAAGTTCTAGCTTGAAGAGCAAATTGTAGTTTGAATGAATGAGATTTTGGGTTCAAATGTACTGAACAAGCTCAGAATTTGGAGACAGTGGGACAGGGCCTGTCGCAAGTTGAGCAACTGGAGAGTTGAAGGTCATCAACAGAGAAAGTTCTGCACCAGATCTGTACATAAATAGACATTTTGAGCATTTTAACTGAGTAGGGACCCACTACTCTTATTTGTTACTCAGTTAACACTTTTGGATGCTGTAAGCTGACATTGGGTGACATTTTTCTCATGTAATTTTTTTTAAAAATTGTGTTTACTAAGTACTAAATTTACTAAAGTATAAATGGAAAAATCAGATTGATGAATTATGATGAAGTGAATTACCCTGTGCAGCTACTGCCCAAACCAAAAAATAGCTATGTGTCTTTTTGCATTAACAATTTTGTGTGTGAGTTGACATGTTACTGATTTATATTCATTTTTTTATTTGTTTGTTTTTTTAAGAAATAGGGGTTTGGCTATGTTACCTAGGCTGGTCTTGAACTTCTGGTTTCAAGCGATCCTCCTTCCTTCTTCAGCCTCCTGTGTAGCTGGGACTACAGGCGCATGCCACAGTGCCTGGCTATGTTGCCAATTTCAATGTTATTTAAAACATGCCTATTGGGATGAGATGCTCCTGACCAAAGGCCAGAGTGCAAGAAAGTACAACATCCCCAGGGGAGAAAATATTATAAAAAAGTATGTCTAAAGGCCACAGTGGGGTGATTAGGTGGGTCTTCTATGTAGAAATAACAGAGTTCCTTTTTACTAGTACCCAAGAGGAAGCTTCCTACAGCATCCCTAGCCCAGAGGAATCAGCTACTTGGGAGTATTCTGAATTGCCAAAATCTTGGGCTCGGTTATTATTTTGCTGTGAGGTCCACTGACCAAACATAACACACACATACACACACAAAAACACTTGTGACTTCTCACCAGCTCAGAAAGAAACTAGACTTCTAGTATCACAAGCATTAGCAAAATCTACCTTTACATACTGATTACAAATTGAAAAGATAGAATATGTAAAGGGAGATTGCAATTATATAAGCAGGCTGCTCCTTAGTTGAAACTAATTAAAATCTTGATAAACAATTTTGTTTGGTAATCTAGAGTAAGAATAAAATCTATAAAAATGTTCAGTTTAAGTCAAAAATCAAATGTACCACAACATGCCACATAATTATTTTAAAATTTTAAAAATTGATTTAAATGTTACAAAAACCATCACAATTAGATTTACCAAAAGGTTTTTTCTTAGCATTGCACTATTAATATCACATGTGGTTTTTAGAAATTGCATGAAGTACAGGAACATTTTACATATTTTTATACAATAGCTCTAATGAACTAACTTAATAGCTCTTAGAACAAAAATAGAAACAAATGATCCACAAAATAAGGAAAATTCATAGGCAACTTTAAAGTGCCCAGAAATCCTAAGGACATACAAAAATATATACTATTTTTTCATGTGAACATATACTTTCACGGGATAGAACTCTACAGAGAAGTTAACCAACCTGAGTAAGTAACCAATTGTTGTGACAATGTGTACAGCTAGTGTTACAGCTCTCTTCCGGTCTTCCGATCTTCTGACCCTTCTGCCCCCCTTCCTTGGTCTCCTCCTGCTTTTATACCCTTGGTAGGGCTCAAAAAGCATCCAATCAACTATAAACTTTAACATCCAATCAACATCAAGCTTTAACATCCAATCAACAACAAGCTTTAGCATCCAATCAAAAACAGTGGGATTCAAAAATTACCCAATCAGGATCATGCAAGCAGCCTGGCCATAATCTAGGCAGCAGCACGTGGGCCCAGCCTCATTCTGGCACGTGGGGCCCCGGCCTAGCAGCCTGCTCTCCAACTGGCCACGCACAGCGCTGGCCGGCAGAGATGTGGGGTGATGGGGAGGCAGCAAGCAGCCTTGTCCCAGCGCCCGACATTTTCCATATCAGAATCACACTTTTTCCAAATGCCCATAAGGAAAAACACAGGACAGATGCCATAAACAGGTATTGATTTCTTGTGAGAGGAAATAGAAGAGCCAGGGATAAAGAATGACCAAGAGGTTCTGCAGGGGCCTCTTTGTGGGACCACAGCCAGGCAGGTTTAAGAATGGAGATATGCTGTCCATGCTGTGGTCCTCCGTGAGCCAGAGCAGAAAGCCCCTGAACTGTGGGAGAGTCCCCTGAGAACCAAATCCCATGTGTCCCTCTGCCCAAGCTCACTCCTTCTGTGTAGTGGCTTAGGGCCCAGAGCCAGGCTGCCCCATGTCAAATCTCTCCCATGCCAGTGACCTCTGGGTGTCCTTGGGCAAGTGGCTTAATCTCTCTGGGCTTTAGTTGCTCCTCTGTGAAACAACTATATTGAAAGTACCGACTGCCCAGTATTGCTGTGAAGATTAAATGAGATAACACATGTCTACGAGAGTAGCTGGCACTTAGTAAGTGTTCAGTAAAAAAAAAAAAAAGAGCTTTTATTGTTATCATAGTCGGTAAAATTGCCTACTCTGCAAAATAAAATTTGAACCCTGTAATTCCTTACAAGAGCTACAGAGCTTCAGAAAGAGTGAAATGCATTTAAAGCTGATAAATACCAGCCCGGAGCAAAGAAGATGAAATGCAGTGGTGGAAGATCAAAGCATGATTAGGGTTGGTACCATCATGAGGTTGGTAGGGGCTAGTGTCCAAGGCAAGGACAGCAGCGCAGGCCTGGATGTGGGGCCATCGGTGCTGTGGCCGGCAGGGTGGCCTGCCTGTCTCTGCTTCTATGCACCTGTTGTACCAATAATCGTGACCTGGCATTGGGTGTGTGGAGGACGCAAGGTCCCCTTGGAAAGCCCCACCAGGAGTATGGGAGTTCACTGAGCCAGGATACAGGGGAGACAGGAAGCACCATGACTGTGGCACAACTCTTGTCCCCAGGGTGAGTCATGCAGGTTATTGTTGCCACAAGGGAACTCAACAGCTTCTTCACTAGGAGTGGCTCCGAAAAACAGAAAGCCTGAGAAGTAAGCAGGAGATAAAGGATTCACCCCTAAATCTGCTATATTCTATCCATCCCCTACCTCAATGTGGGTCAACACCATCAGCCCATTCTCCAAAGCCAAAACCAGGATAAGTCCACCGTTTCATTCCCAGCCCGATGCAACACCAAGTTATCTGACCCAGTGGGCTTGAGCCATGAACAGGAGAAGGTGCTGGGAGCTTTGTCAGCAACCACAAAAGAGGCCAGAATCCACGGAGAAACACCCCGGCCCAGGCAGTGCCTGCACCAGTGGAAACAGCATGAACAGAAGGTGTCGGCCAGGCGTGGTGGCATGCCTGCGATCCCAGCTACTAGGGAGGCTATGGCAGGAGCATCACTCAAGCCTCGGAGTTCGAGGCTACAGGGAACTGTGATCTGGAACGAGTGTCAGGGAGGCCATGGGCTCTATCCATCCCACCTCTCAAAGGCGGCATTAACTTTAGCACTGGTCACCTGATATCCCACCAGGAGACCCACCTCTATGCAGAACACAAGCAGTTTCAGCCTAGGGGCCTCAAATGAAAAAATTACTTATCTTTCAACATAATTCTCAGAGAATAATCATCCCCTACTAAGGAATTTGGTGTACTACAAAGGCAAAAATCGGGCGGAGAATGTTTCAACTCTGGAAACATAAAATGGTAATCTGACCCTCAAATTCTCATCGAGACAGTGGCCCAAGAAGAGAGGATTATAGTAAAAACAAAAAAGAAACTATGGTTGCAGAAGATATTATCCAGCGCTCTAAGCCTGGGTGTTGCTTAACAACACAATCATTTACAGAAATCTTTCCTCTTCTTTGGGAAGGCATTTGCACAGAGTTCCAGGAGCTCTAGCCATAAAACAAGCTAAGAAAAATATCGAGAATTAGGTGTGTATCTACTGGGCCAGATATAAATAATAAAGCAAGGGCATATTGATTATTCTCCAAACCTGACATAAATACAATTAGCTGTGTCCACCTCTGGCTTTTTCTCATGTTTCCCCTAGACATGTTTTACTGTTGTGCCTGCTAGTGAAAGGCTATTAAGTTGGGCTCCTCTTGGCAGTAAGAAATAATGAAGATGACAAACTTTCCCGTTTCAGGACTTCCACGTCATGTTTCTTTGTTGTTGTCTTTTTATCATCGATGCTTGATTCAAAAAGGAAAATCTTTCCTCTCCTGTGCTGCACATGGCTGAGCAAGCAAGTGCTCATTAGGTCCACACAATGCACTCTCTCCTCCCAGACCGTGAAAGTACGCTTGCTTATGAACAGCAACGAGGGATGGCAGTAGAATGAAGAACTCTTTCATTTCACCAAAGAATGCTGCAACTTTGGATCCTCCAGATAAGATGGTTTGCATTGTAGCAGTTGCATGCACACTCCGACACTTACTTTAAAAGCAAAGTTCAGGATCTCGCCGCATCTTCTCAGCAGAGCTCTGCTGGGGGCCCCAGATGCAAACGGAGAATTTATGCCACCTAAATCCCGGAGAGAATTACTACAGGAACATTGTCTGTCTTCTGCTATCATTTCTGTAACAAGGTCTACCAGGAAAATTAAGACTGTGGGATCAAAAACAAAAGGTTATTTTTACAAAAATGTGCAGACTGCTTTCCAAGATACTTCATTCATAGGGAAGCTGAATGTGAGTTGAATTGAGCAAGAAAAGATCTACAGGATCAAGAAAAGAAAAATCTCTTGAAATGACTTGTGTTATGTCTAACCTTGTAAGTGAAGGAAGGTCGCTTTCCTGTGGGCTACATTGCAATCCCGTTTTCTAGGGTTTAGAACAAAGAGGCATGGCCCTTCGACTGGCTCAGCAACTGGATGGTCTCCCTCCTACGTCCTGCATAGCCTGATCCTACCGGCCAGCCACACTAGCTTCTTTGGGATGCTGCCCCTTTCTGCAAAGGAACCCGCGCCCTGAAGGGTGATGCCAGTCTTTCTCACCAGCTATCTCCACACCTTTAACTCTCCTTTGTCTGTTTCCTCACTTCTTTCACACACCAGCCAAAAATAGTCAATTAAAGTTAAGTTTAAAAAAATCTTTTAAGTAAATGAGAACAAGATGGGAGGGGTGGCCCACGTGAACAAAATGGAATACTGTTCTTTTTAAAAACATCTATACAACCTAGAATAAAGGTATATTTACAGAGTTGACCTCTCATATTCCTAAAAGGGACCCCAAGATTTTAATGGTTCCTCATTGTCTATAGGTGGTTTTTTATTTTCTTTATTAATCCTTTAGCCCATTTGAATCATTTGGTGGATAAATGTTAATATTTATATTTATATTTTGTGCAAGGTACTATTCTAAGTTGCAGGGATGGGGGACAAGATGCAGAAAGGGTAGGGGAACAGGGAGAGGCGAAAGGCATAGTGAGGGGATGAGAAGGGGGGACATGAGCATGGGGAGAGGAGAGGCGAGGGACAGAGGGCAGAAGGAGGGGGAGTGAGAGGGGCACAGGGGGATGGGAAGGGGAGGGACAAAAGGGAGAAGGAGGGAAGGAGGTGGGTCACAGGGGGATGGGACAGGCAGGGGCAGAAGGACAGGATGGAGACAGGAAAGTTAGGGCCATGAGGGGCTCTGGCTGCCTTCAGAGGTGCGAGCTTTTACTTTGAGTGCAGAAATGCCATGGGGCAGTTTTGAACATGCGGCTCTGTCGAAGATAGATCACAGGATAAGGATGGAACATGGGATACGGATTGTAGGAACAGAATATTTCAAGAAAGACCAGTGCAATCCAAACAGGATCAGACAGCGCCTTTCGGGCTAACAGGTTAAGGAGGGCACAAAGCTGAAGTGTTCACCTGTTTCCTCCTCAGAAAATTTCTGAGTCAGAGAATTCCTGAAGGTTCTGAGAGCATACTCTGAAAATGCCCGCCAAAGACGCCTCTGGCTTCACTGGTCTCCTATATGAACCGTGCTGCAGTGCAGCTGCAAGTTTCCTAGAGGTTTCTGTCTTGAATGATTTTTTCCTTTGAATAAACATATATTCCATACACAAAAATAAAGATATATATTTATTGCTAGATATATAATTTGTTATTGAATAAAAATTCTTTTTACTACCAAAAAAAAAATCATTTCCATATTCCTGGCTCCTCACTGTCTGGCTGCAACTCCCAAGTCCATTTTTCTCGCTCCTGCACCATTTCTCAGTACTGACAGCCTATCTACCTCTGGTACTCCATGCGGAAGGACCCTCCCAAGGCCTCCTTGAACTCTGCCGGGTACCTGGCACGGTTCCTTTCCACATGGGTGCCTCTCCCCCTCCTGCACTTCACGTGGGCTCCAGTTCCACCTGCTTCATGACTTGGTGGCTCCATCCCATTACAGTGGACGTGCCAGTGGAAACCACTCAGTTTAATCACTACATCCCCTTGTGTGTTATTATCACGCACCATTTTGGTCATATGCAACTTCCAAGTCTGTTGTCCTAACTACATTTTAAGTTAGACAAGAGGAGGAAGCACGCTATACGCTTCTTTGTACCTCCCATGGAGTGTGCCTGTCATGGATCTTCAGTAAAAATATCATGACAATTATAAAACTCTCAAAGCCAAACGGCTGTTGGAAGCTGTCTAAGTTAGTGCTTCTCAACCTTTAGTAAGCACCAGAATCCTGGATCCTTAGACTGCAGTCCCAGCAATTCTGACTCAGCAGACCTGGGGGGAGGCCTGGAATTCTGCATTTGTACAAGCTCCTGGCGATGCTGATGGTGTGGCCCATGGGCCACAATTTGAGAACTCAAGGTTCTTTCCCAGAACCTATTAACATAGGATATTTGGAAGGGTCAATATAGGGGTGCATGGATTGCCTCAAGGAGTTGTGTACTTTTCTGAAATACTACACAATATTTCTGTACATACATATTTGCAATTTTCTAGACATGAGATCCACAGATTTCACTGTATCTTCAAAGGTGCCAGGGCCCCAGATAAGGTCAAGTACTCACTGATTTGAGGCTTAGCTCCTCATTTACAAACCAAGTCCCAGAATGGTTAAATGAGGTGGACCTTGTCATCCACCAAATCCAGTGATCTTAGGCCTTGGATGCACAGACCCTGACTCCTATCCACTGCCCTTTGCCCTAGACCACATGGCGTTCAACCGAGGCATAAGTATGCCTGCACAGACTCACTGGGCTACCATGTCTCATCCCTTTGTGAATTAGGAAGAAAGAATTTGGTAGTCTCATGAACATAATTATTTCCACCTTCTGCAAGGGAATAGCCAAATGGTCCAACCAAAAAAAACTCAGAGATATATACATATATTTAGAATAGCTGAACACATCTAATTATCATTTCAAAATACAAAATATAATTTCACCTCTTATAGTGCTAGAAAAGGGGCTCAGTGCCTCTCTATATAATATTTTAATAAATATCAAATTTTTTCTCTGGCAACCATGCTATTTTGTGCTTCAATTTACCTTACTTTAGGTTAGTATAACACAAGAAATTTATCAATGACCTAGTTTTCCATTTTTAGATGGCCTCCTTTATGATATAAGCTACCCGTTTCAAAATAGTATCAATATAATCAGCTTTTATACAGATGCAAATGTGTGTGTGTGTGTGTGTGTGTGTGTGTGTGTGTGTATGTGTAAAATCCAAAAAGCCCTAACGAAGTTAGGTCATATCACTGCAGCAGCAAGAAGGGCTTCATACAGGGCAGAAAAACGCTGAGCATTCAGCAAAGAAAGAAAAAGTGAGGAAAGATGAGCAATCTATTGAAATTCCTTCCCTGAGCAAAAGCAGAGGAGGAAACATCTGCAATATTCCCCTCCATCTTGGCTGTAAGCCACTTCTTGTGAGGTGGAGTAGTAGAATGGTAAAAAGTATGGACTCTAAAGCTGACATTGTTGGTTTCAGATTCTGGCTCTACTGTTTTACTGGCTATGTGACCTTGGGTAATTTATTTAACCTTTCTAGACCTCAGATTTCCCATCTGTGAAATGGAGATAATTACCTGCTTCCTTGTTCTGAGGATTGAAGGAGTTAGTTCTTGTGAAGCACACGGCACATAATAATAAATGCTATACAGTGATTGTTAAATAAATTACATTCTTGCACCTGTTGAGGACCTAAATTATAAACACACTTTTAGTACTTCATTAAGTAATTTTGCCCTCTAAAATCTGCCATTACGAACCTCTTTTAATTAGTTATGTGCATTTAAGTTTCCTACAGGTCTTCTGATGGCTTGATAGGTCCTTTTTTAATGTCCCTTTATTTATTTTTGGTTTTAATTTTATGTTTTCAATTGATACATAATGTACATATTCATGGGGGTACACAGTGATGTTTCAATCAGATCAAGACTATATGATTCTAATTCTATGATATCCTAGAAAAAGCAAAAAATTATTGAGATAAGTGATTAAAAAGATCATTGATTACCAGGGGTTGGGAAGGGAGGGATGAATAGGTGGGGCACAGAGGATTTTTAGCCCAGTGAAACTATTCTGTAGGGTATTATAATGGTGGCTGCATGTCACATTTGGGAAACCCATAGAATGTACAATCCCTGTTGTAAACTATGGACTTTTTAAACAATCACATATGAATGTAGGCTCATTGATTATAACAAATGTACCACTTTGGCGCATGATGTTGATACTCTGTATTTTCCATCCAGTTTTGCTGTGAACCTAAAACTGCCCTATAAAATAAAGTCTAACACACACACACACACACACACACATAGACCCTCTTGTCTCGACCAATTCTAAATCTCATGTGATTTTTTTTTTCCTAATAGAATGTCAGTGAAGTTTCATTTTGGTATGAGGATCATGCTGTCTTATAAAAAGAATATGAACACTAAATAACATTGGAATATTTTCTACAAAGGATGACAATAAGAATACTATCAGGCTTGTTTAGCAATCCTTAATTCTAGAAAATTTGGAATAATGCCTCCAAAGTTTTAGAAAAAATTATTTCTTTTTTCTTTTTTTTTAGAAAAAATTATTTCAAACATAAGAATCTAAACTGAATCAAATTATCAACAAGATTGTAACAACAAAACAGACACAATTTCAGACATGCAAGAAATAAGAAAGTTTTACTTGTGAATTTCATTTAAGATACATTAGTTTAAAACAAAAAGGTAATCAAGAAAGAGACAACTTCAGGAATCCAAGAAATGTCAATGTCAGATCAAACATATTGGAATGACAACTGATTGGTAAGTAAAGACAGTAATCTGTCCAAATTAGGACTAAAGCACAGAGTTTTAAGGAAAAAAAGTGTGTGTGTGTGTGTGTGTGTGTGTATGTGTGTGTGTTAGAGAGTAAGTTTATTTTTCTTTTTGAATTTATTTTTAAATTCATAAAAATTGTATATATTTGTCATGTACAATATGATGCTTCGAAATACATTGTGAAATAAGTAAATAGAGCTAATAAACATACGCATTACCTCATATATTTATCATTTTTTTGTGGTGAGAATGAAGAAAATATTTTCAAGGAAAAAATATGAATCCCATTGAACAGATAGATAATTAAGATGTGGAAGATATTACTTGGTCAGAATGTTATGTGTCTCTGAGAAAAATAAATTTTTTAAATGCAATTAGAAAATCAAGGAAAACAAAGCATATTGCAAAAATCATTGTGTAAATGGAAAAATCTAAGAGAGAGAATGATATTAAATAATTGAAAACCATAGGAAGTAGAAATAATTTTGTTAATAGCTTACTCTTGCAACTTCACATTTGAGCAGGGAGGGTTTAATGATATAAAATTACATTCTTTTATCTTGGGACACAATCATACTTAGTTCTATAGTGAAATTATTTTAAAACCATAATATTTTAAGAATTATTTTCAAATTTTATGATCAACCAAAAGCAAAAACATGAAAGAGTTCATTTTAGCCACCAAAAATAATATAAATAACTTCGGCAATGCAAAAGTAATCTGAAGGGCCAGGCACAGTGGCTCACTCCTGTAATCCTAGCACTCTGGGAGGCTGAGGCTGGAGGATCGCCTTAGGTCAGGAGTTCAAGACCAGCCTAAGCGAGAATGAGACCCCTTCTCTACAAAAAATAGAAAAATTAGCCGGGTGTTGCTGTGTGCCCCTGTAGTCCCAGCAACTTGGGAGGTTGAGGCAGGAGGATCTCTTGAGCCCAGGAGTTTGAGGTTGCAGTGAGCTATGATGACTCCGCCACACTCCAGCCCTGGTAACAGAGCAAGACTCTGTCTCAAAGAAAAAAGAAAAAGTAATCTGAAGATGACAGAGTTAGAAGAAGAGTGGGAATAGTGAAGAATATTGATGGGGTGGTATTTTTATAATTTTATGTTTATGTTGTAGGGGAGGCAGTAGAGCCTGCCTAGGAATAGACTGGAAAAATCCAACACTTGCAATTTAAAAGGAAAAATCTCACTAATTAGGAATAAGACAAAATTTCCTAAAATCAATAAACATTCTATACCAACACCTACAGTAATCATCACACTTAAGGGAGAAAGTGTAGACACATGTATCATGCCATTACCATTAAGATTAAAAATAGGTAGGGCTAGATAAATTTGTAAAGAATGCAAAAGAAATAAGAAATGGAAAGAAAGAGAAGAGGAAAAAAATGTCACTTTATGGAATGGAATGAAATTAAATTAGAATTAATAAGAGATTTCAGCAAGTTGTAAGATAAAATATCACCTTATAAAATCAACAGCATTATCCTGTAAAAGCAATAACCAACTAGAAAGCCTAATTAAAAATAAGATTTTAGTGACAATAGCTGCAAAACCATAAAGCACATAGGAATGGAATTTTAAAAAGCTAAGTCACAGGACTTAATAGAGAAAAATTTTAAACTTGACTACATTTTATAAAGGAAAATCTATTTCATGCTCTTAAGTTCTTAGATGTGGTGACAAGATGTCAGTTTTCATCAAATTAATCTATAAAATCAATGCAAACTTAATAAAAACTCCAGCTGGAATGTTTGCATAACTCAATAAAATTATGCTTAAATACATATGGCAAAAAGGCTTTTTCAATTTTGAAAAAGAGGATCAAATGAGTGGCTTTTGCCTTTCCAGATATTAAAATATACTACAGATCCACAGTAATAATTGGTATAATTAGGTATAAAATGTACAAAAGGCAGAGTGCTAGTGTGAGCACAAACAATTAGACCAAGGAATGGAATAGATCTGTGGGGCCTATCAGATTAGCTCAGAGACAGATCCATATGCATGTACCTATGTATTCACGGAAATATGCACATATGTAAATCTAACATATGTAACATGAAGGTGGCAGGACAAAAATCAATGGGGGAAGAGAGACTACTCAGTAGATGCTAATAAAAAAATATGGAGAAAAAGAATGTTCTACCTCAGTCCAATAACAATCCCACCCAATACAATGTGGATACCAGGTAAATAAACACGTAAATATGAAAAAGAAAATTATAAAATTAATACAACAACATGTAGGAGAATGTCACTGTGAGTTGAGGAAGAAGAAAAACTTCATAAAGTTCCAAAAGCACAAATATAATAAGGCAAAAAAAAGGTGCCTCCAAAGGAATAAATTTAAAGACAAAATTCCTAATCTTTTAGAGCAGGGAGACAATAGATAGTATCTGAAGTCGGTTAAACAAGAATCGAGAGAACCAATATATTATTTTGAAATATCCTAACAACTACAAAGGAATTTTAGACAAACATAGTCGGTTAAACAAGAATCAAGAGAACCGATGTATTATTTTGAAATATCATAACAACTACAAAGGAATTTTAGACAAACATAAAATTTGTAAACTTTGGTTGCTGTGGGGAGTGGAAATGGGATATAGTAATAGGCTGGAAAGAGTTTCTTTTCCTTTTGTAACTTTCATGTTTTTCAAATACTGTTATTGAGTACAATAACCATTTTTAAAGCACTTTCCCGTCCTTCCTGGTACATGGAAACTGTCAGGGATTGGGAGGAGATCGTTATAAGAGGAAACTAAAATCAGATCTAGAATCACGGAGCTTTACTTTTGAATCACCTAGAAAAATACCCCAATGAAAGATTTTCCTTTTACGCAAAATAGAAACATAAATATTCTCTTCATTGATCAAAACTAATCAATTCTGGGAGTGTGTAATTTAATAAGACCATTTAAGGGGAAATAATTTTTGGTCAAACTGTGTGAGAATGACCATCACCAAAAATGCTATTTACACACTCATAAATGCACTTATTAAACCTAGATTTTATACCTTAGACTGCACTTACAATTTTTTTAAAACTAGCCATGTCATTTTTCACCTTTTATTTCAGGTTCTTAATATGTTAATTTCTAATTTTTTTCCTAATTTTTCATATTTTAACTCTTCTGACTTACATGAATTGTAATAAGTGGTTTCATACTTTTTGTCAAGGAAGGAGGGAAGGAAGGAAGGGAGGAGGGCAGGAGGGAAGATAAAGTAATTTGGATCCAGTTTTACTGTGTATAACAGAAAACTCAAAACAGCAATGACTTAAACAAGTAAGTATTTTTTTTCATATGAAATAAGTCCAGGGATGGTAGGAAATTTTATGACTTTCTGTTCTGCTCTTGCCTAACACGCTGCACCCAGCCTCAAGGTCACAAAGAATTTACTATTAATAAAACTCCAGCCATCACATCTTCTTTCCAGACATCAAATAGTACCAAGTAGAGAGAGGGAAGGTAGGAAAAGGGGTTCTTCTTTTATTTGAAACGTTTCCTTTTATGGAGCTTTACAGAAAATCCCATGTAACATTTCTATTTTCCATCTCCCTGCCTACTTACATTTTTATTAAAATTGTTCCTTCTGGTGAGATAAATTTTAGGTATTCCCACTATCATTTTGAAATTTTATCACCTTCAAAAGGGTTCTATATGTGTAAATGGAAGGAGTTTCAGTATTGATTTGAGGTTTCAAGTCTCTATACGATTCGTTAGTTAAAGAATCTTCTTTGGGATTCAAATCCTTAAGCTGACAATGAGACCTAAAATTTTTTATGCCTACAGACTAAGCATCCAGTCACTGTGTATAAATTATTTCATTTAATATTTTAATTGATTTATAGAAAAAGAAACTCCATGGAAATTAATACCTAGCGACCTGTACCTGTAGATCTCAACCTTCCAGAGCTTTGTCCTCTTATGGCAAATATTTTCCTATGCACACTGTAATATTCTGAGACTTTTACATGGCTTTAGAATTGAAATGATGCCCTAAAAGATGGCATTGGTGGATCTCAGGTTACATGACACAGCGGCCCTATTGAGTGCCAACTAAATTTAGCTTTAGAGAAGAATATAGAACAGGGAGCATAGCATCCTTCAAGAAAAAGCATTTTGAAGGCTTCAAACAACCAGACACGACCATCAATGTCCAGAGCACAAGATACATATTGATCTTGAGAGATGAGCACTGACATTTATACAAATCACATCACTACGGGTACCACCCAGAACTGGGTTTGTCAGCTTAAATATCTCCATAGTCATGTAGAACTTGGATAAGTGAGTATCCAACTTCCATTACTTAATGCAGCTGACAGTAAATTACAGGTGACAAAACAAACAATCTTGACAACCAGGAATGGCATGCTTAGGAACATTCTCAGATGAGTAATCAGTAACTAGCATCCCAGCAAGACTCTCATTTATCTTCAGTGGATATATTCTTTGACTTGATATCACAAAAGGTTGGCTAAGGATCAAATTTTTCTTAAGCATCCCTGAGGCTGAAGGAAGGATTACCATCCAGCTCTTAAAACCTTTTACAATAAATAACTGGTATTGCAAAATATACATTCTTCTAGAAAGCTGCACTAGACAACATAAAACACTTGTAGGCAGATGCTGTTTCTACAGTAGATGTGTACATACTGCTTATATGTTCAATTCTTCTACCACAAGAGATACTGCTATTAGTAGGTATAATTTTTTCTAAAATAATTAACAAAAAAGTATTAATTTCCCTTAATGTGCATGATAGATATAGTTCAAGAAAATTATGTCTGGTGGAATATTTAAAAGAAGTTGAAGTTGTCTGGACATCTACCATGTCTACCCTCCTCCCTGCCCTACCCCATACACTAAATTCTAATGGTATTCCCTCAATTTTTGTGAAAATTAAAAATATCCCTGGAAATTAAAAACTGTCATCTAGAGTAGGGAAGAAGACTGGACAATGATAAACTAGTTGAGGACTACTTGTCTAAAGTATCTTATTTATAAGCTTTTACAATGCTAGTTTAATTTTAATTTCAATTACTTTTGAGTAGAAACAAAATATAAATTATTAAAAAACTTTTTTATGACTTAAAAACTATTTGATTACATAGACAAAGTTTAGAAAGCCAAAACACACACACACACACACACACACACACACAGAGAACACTACTACCAAGAGTAGCATTCTGCCCACGTCCTTTCTACACCCTATTACTAATTGCCATTGTCAATTCCTTTTAACTACATTATTTAGCGACTTATTCTGGTAATTGCATCCATATTTTTAAGTGTTAAGTTTATTGTGCTGTTTTAGGTTTATTGATTTTTTTGAAGCTTTTCAAAAAAATAATAAATTACTTTAGATCTTAGACATACCCTCCTTTATTTCTTCAATATAGTTAACCACTAATTTAGTTAAATCAGTAAAAAAGTTAACCAGGAATTTTAGTGAAGTCAATAAGTAATTTCCCATCATTTATCAGTATGTAAGTACTATTCACCATAGAACCTACCCACACGCAGCTTTTTTTTTTACTTGAGTTAATAATTGCCTCTTTTTCATTTGCGTGTTTCTATTCTATTAATCCACTTATTTTTTCTAGATGTTCTATCATCTACTATCTCATCTAGTCTATAAAAGCTACATTATCCAAGATTCCTTCTCTTGCAGCCCTCTCTTTTATTGGAGGCTGTCTAGTTGCTGTCTAGATCTGCTACAGCCTAGTCATTTCTCTCCAACCCTCTCTGTTTAGAGCATAGTTTTCTGGATCCTTTGTCTTCTACATTTTACAATTGTTATTAAAGATTTATTTAGCTATAAAAAAAATCTTCCAATAGCTTTCTAAGAAAGAATATAGGAAGGTAAACTTCAAGTTTTTGCATATCTAAAAAAATCATTAATCTGCCTTTTCAGTTGATTGATAGTTAAGCTAGGTATCACATTCTGATGGGAAATCTATTTTTTTTCTCAACATTTAAAGGTATGCTTCAATTTACTGCTAATTTAGGGAGTATTACTATCCTTTTTTACTTTAATTGCTAAAGTTTTTTGGAATATTTCTGTTCCTGGTAATTTGAAATATTACGATAATAGGCCTTATTCGGTTTCACTCATTTTTATTGGCACATAGTGATTCTGTTAGCAGCCTCCAAGTGGAGGTTTTTCCAAGTTCTTGGTGATCACCGGGAAACAAATTTCAGGATGCACCACATGAGCCAAACAAGGGACAGCTTTTTTTTTTTTAATGAAAGGGAAAGTGAGAGAGAGAGAGAGAGCAAAAGAGAGCAAGAAGGCAGGCTCAAAGTGAGCAACAGGAGGAAGTGGTTTTTGGTCTTTTGAAGTCTTACTAATTGAGAGGAGGAATATTCAAAACTAAGGGGTTGGCTTTTACTAAGAATTTGTGTAGTAATTTCTAAAATTGAATTCCCATTTTAATACTTTACATGGTTGACTTGAAACTGTCATGGTGATTTCAAGAGAAGAGAAATTTTAAAATCGCAATGTAAATGATATTGTAATTGACCAAAGTTCATATAAGGTGACAGAGGTAGCTGACAAACTGGTTGAAGCCAGTTCTTGCCTGGGGTTACCAGCCCCCCTTGTTAGCTTCTGCCTGAGAGTTACTTACTTTAACACCTGCACCCAATCTGCAAACCTGTGCATTGGGTCTCAGCCCTGTCTCTGGTCTCCTACTCTAACAATTCCATTAAATTGATCAACTAACAACCAATCCTTCATAATCAGGAGGGAAGCTGCTATTTAATAAAAGCTCCTAAGCTATGTATATTTCCTTGAGTTCAGCTTTGGCTCTATTCCCTATGTATTTATATGAAGTATTCTTTTTTAAGATGTTTTGCCTGTATGGTTCTTATTCTTTGATGCAGGGGTTATTCAGTAGAATGTTTCTGAATTTCCAAGCAGTTAAGTTTTATTGTTGTTTTTTTTGTTTTACCCAGAGAGGGAATATTGCTTTGTTTCATTTTGTTTTGTTTTTAACTTTCACCATATATTTATTGTTGATTTCTATTTTTATAGTCAGAAAATATGATCTGTAAAATCCCAGCTTTTCGGAATTCATCAAAGCAAACTTTGCAATATTTTTTGCATAATATACTTAGAAACGATATTTACATGGCACATTGGATAAATGGATGAGATGGCCTGCAGTTGGGGGCATTGACACCCCTGAGCATTGCCCAACTTCCCATATAATTCAGTGTTGAACAGGGCCTAATTTAATTTTTACTCAATTTGCAAAACCAATTATTAAATATTTTATTCCATTTTCAAAGATTTGTAATGCTTCCTCTATTATACACTGAAGTCACTTATATGCTAGTGTCTGCTACCCAACTTGCCACTTTGCTCTATTATTATATTTATGTACCCTGCCTAACTATACCTTACTGGTCTAATAACAATACTCTTATAATATGGCTTAATGTATTGTAGAAGAAATCCATCTTTTGCCTTTCCTTAGGATTTTTTTCTAATTTACTCTTACATATAAATTTTAGGAACTATTGCTCAAGTTCTAAAAATAATCCTGTTGGGATTTCTTTAAATTTGCTTTGAATATATAGATTAATGTGGGAAGAACTGATACTATTATAATACTGAAGCTTCGCATTTGTGAACATCATACATGCTGCTGTTTATTTAGATCTTATTTTCTGTTTTTTGATATTATTTTGTAATTTGCTCCATAAAGACATTATAGTTCTTTGTATTTATTTATTTATTTATTTATTTATTTATTTTGAGACAGAGTCTCACTCTGTTGCCCAAGCTAGAGTGCTATGGTATCAGCCTAGCTCACAGCAACCTCAAACTCCCGGGCTCAAGCAATCCTCCTGCCTCAGCCTCCCAAGTGGCTGGGACTACAGGCATGCGCCACCATGCCCGGCTAATTTTTTTCTACATATTTTTAGTTGTTCAGCTAATTTCTTTCTATTTTTAGTAGAGACAGGGGTCTTGCTCCTGCTCAGACTGGTCTTGAACTCCCGACCTCAAGCGATCCTCCCACCTCAGCCTTCCAGAGTGCTAAGATTACAGGTGTGAGCCACCATCCCCGGCCAATAGTTCTTTTCAAAAAGTTCTTTTTGCTAGGTACTTTGTAGTTTGTGTTACAGCAACCCAAAACAGACTAAAATAGGTTCCTGTTTTTTTTTCAATTTGATTGCATTTATGTTACATTTTTTCATGTGAGTTTCATCCTTAATGTTCTATAGTTTCATTTCGAGATATCTAGGTAAAGATTTGTATCCATTTGTCAGGATACATATTCAAGGCACATTTGAATTGAGAAAGCTTTACTTTTTAGAAAAGTTGTTGAAAATTCTTACACATTAATTCTTCACATATTACTTCTCCATTTCCTCTATTCAATGCATTTAGATACATGCAGAAGCCTCTCAACATGCCTCCATGCCTCCTAACGTCGTAAGCATATTTTTATCTCTTCATTTCTCTAGCTGCTTATAATATAAATTCCTCATCCTTGTATTCCCCACTCACTAACTCACTCTGTGAGTGTCTAGTCGACATTTCATTACATTTAAATTTTTCTTCTAAGCGGAAGAGTACATTTTTATTAATTGTATAATTTATTCGTATTGGACTGCTTTATTTCACTTTAGTGTTATAAATATTATATCTCTTATATTTTAACATCTGTATGTCTTACATACGAGATATAATTTTAATGTATCTCTATGTACAAAAGAAGGCAGTCAAGGAGAAACTGAAGAATAAATTAATCTGTATAATCTTTGATCTATTTTTGCAATCTTTTGGTGTCCCAGTAGTTTGTTGGATATATTTCCAGTCCATGAATATCTACACCCCTATCATTTTTAAATAAAATTGGATCATTTTACACATTAATATTTCCTCTTGGCATTGCATAGACTTCAAATGCATTATTTTTCAGTGCTTTGTAATATCCAATAATGTGAATGGTCCATAATGTAGTTACCATTTTCTTACTTTTGTGTTTAAACTTCTTTCCAACCTTTTATTTTACTCACATTTTAGATTACTTCTTTAAGATACATTAGTGGGGTAAAATCACTGGTTTACATAATAGAAACATGTTTTTTTAATCTGTACACACTTACTGTCTAATGGTTTTGAGAAAAATTAAGCAAATTTATATTTTTATCACTGGATTTGCATCAACTATACCTTCACCAGTACTGATATGATTTTCAAATGTTACACATTTTATAATTGAAATACAGTGCCTGGTAGCTATGTTGACTTACATACCTTTCATTATTTATGGATGAGTCTACTTTTGTATTTGCATTTTCACATTGTTTTTCTTCTGTGAATTTTCCATTCGTGTCCCCTGCACATTTTTCACTGGTGCCTTACAGTTTTTACAATAACTGTCTGTAGGTTTTTTATATTACCATTTGTTTTAAATATATGGAGTCAGAAAGAATTGTTTGGATAATGTGAGAAAGAGGGTTGAATAAGTTAATACATGTAAGTCTTTTAGAACAATGTCTGCCACACAGAAAATCCTCAATAATTTTTAGCTATTTTTTAAATATTAGCAAGATATTTTTTATCTTTTAATTGACATATTGCAATTGTACATATTTATGGGATACACTTTGATGTTTTCATACATATACATGTTGTATAATGATCACATCAGGGTACTTAGTGTATCCATTACCTCACATATTTGCTATTTTTGTGGTAAGACCACTCAAAAGCATCTCTTCTACCTATTTTGTAATATACAATACCTTACTGTTTACCATGGTCTCATCACTGCACACTAGAACAACAGAATTTATTCCTCTTATCTAATTGTAACTTAGTACCCATTGACCAACCTCTCCTCAATCTCCCTTCTCCCCTCCCTCCCTGGTCTCCAGTAACCACTGTTCTACTTTCTGTTTCTATGACATCAATCTTTTCTTTGTTTGCTTTGGTTTGTTTTGTTTTAGATCCCACACATGAGTGAGACCATGTGGTATTTATCTTTCTGTATATGGCTCACTTCACTTAACATGACGTCCTCCAGACTCATCCACATGTTGCAAATGACAAGATTTCATTCTTTTTTGCGGTTGAGTAGTATTCCATTGTGTGTATACAACACAGTTTCTTTATCCATTTATTTGTTGTTGGACACTTAGGTTGACTCCATATCTTGACTATTGCTGCAAGAAACATGGGAGTGAAGTTATTTCTTCCACATATGTATTTCGTTTCCATTGGATAGATTCCCAATAGTAGGATTGCTGGATCATATGGTAGCTCTATTTTTAAGTTTTTGAGAAGCCTCTATACTGTTTTCCATAATTATTGTACTAATTTACAATTTCACCAACAGTGTGTAAGTGTTCCCTTTTCTCCACATCCTCAACAACATTTTGTTTTGTTTTGTCTTTTTGATAATAGCCATTCTAACTGCAGTGAGGTTATATATCTTTGTAGTTTTGATTTGCACTTCCCTAATGACTAGTGATATTGAGTGTTTTTTACCTATTGCTCATTTGTATGTCTCTTTTTGAGAAATGTCTGTTCAGGTCTGTTGCTCATTTTTAATCAGGTTATTTATCTTTTTGCTGTTGAGGTAAGTTCCTTATATAATGTTGATATTAACCCCTGATCAGCTGTATAATTTACAAATATTTTCTCCCATCCTGTAGGTTATCTCTTCATTCTGTTAATTGTTCCCTTTGCTGTGCAGAAGATTTTTAGTTTGATGGAAGCTCACTTATCTATTTTTACTTTTGTTTCTTGTGCTTTTGAGGTCTTATTTAAAACGTCCTTGCCCAGACTAATGTTCTATAGCATTTTCCTATGTTTTCTTCTAGTAGTTTCATAACTTATGGTCTTACATTTAAATCTTTAATCCATTTTGAGTTGATTTTTGCATATGGTGAAAGGTAGAGGTCTAGTCTCATTCTTTTGCATGGGGATATTCAATTTTCCCAGCATCATTTATTGAAGAGACTGTCCTTCCCTCAATGTGTATTCTCAGAACTTTGTCAAAAATCAGTTGGCTGTAGGTGTATGAATTTGTTTTGGGGCTCTCTATTCTGTTGCATTTCTCTACCTGTTTGTTTTTTTGCCAGTCGCATACTGTTTTGGTTATTATTGCTCTGTAGTATATTTATTGCTGTTATTGTTAATAATGGCAATTTTGTTGCTTTTTATGTTTCTAGAAGTAAAATTTCAATGCAGTCACATAGATCAGTCCTGGTAATTAGATTCATGTGATGTGGGAAGAAGTAAACTCTAACATCAATATGTAAGGTGAAAAATGCCAAGAGTCAAAATCAGGCATCCTCAAACTGTGGGCCGTGGGCCACATGCAGGTGTTTTTGCCTGTTTGTTATTTTTACTTCAAAATAAGATATGTGCAGGGTACATAGGAATTTGTTCATAGTTTTTTTAAACTCTAGTCTGGCCATCCAACGGTCTGAGGGACAGTGAACTGACCCCCTGTTTAAAAAGTTTGAGGACCCCTGGTCAAAATTTTGCATGAAAATTTCTTAGAAAAACACCATTTTAGAGGCCAGCACCCCATTGATCTAAATGAGTCCAATATTGCCAGAGTTTCCATCAACACTGGAGTGATTCACATTGGTTTGCATCTAGGGTCCTTGCTATTATATAACCTATAAAATGGAGATTTAAACACTAGCATCAACTTCACAGCAAGGAGACACTCTGAAAAGAACTTGAGGATGTAGACTGAGGTAACAGCAGATTCAACATCTGTGCATCAAGTTCACTTTATAAACTTGTTGAAGTTGTCATTTACTGAGGTCACAACTATGCTGGGGTGGAGTGGGTGATGAGGTAGGAACAGGGTGGGTAAATGGTGCAAGGATGGCAATTTTCCCTAAAATAATCATTAAATGTAATGCAATACCAACCCTAATCCCAACAGCATCTTTTCGTGGAATGTGAAAAGCTGACACTAAAATTCATGTGCAAAACAAAACTAAATTGGATCATTGTCTCACAACATTCACACATAAAATCTGGATAAAGAGATAATTATAAAATCAAAAGTAGAATGAAATATAAAATATTTATATAATCTTGCCCTAGGGACAGCATCAAGCGGGATTAAGATTAAGAAATTAATGAAAATGAAATTTAAGTTAAATTTTAAAGCATACAACAAAGCGGAAGAAATTTTTCCAATAAATATAGGAGGTAACAGATTAATATCCACAATGTATTAAATAATGTATATGCATCAATATAAATAACACACTAGCCTGATATAAAAATGGTCTAAGAATACAAGAAAGCAAGTGAGGGATTCTAATAACAAAGAAACTTATGAAAAGTTGGTTTCACTTTTAATGGAATTTTTTTAAATGGGGAAATGCAAATAAAAGACAATTTCATTTTTAATAGAGAAGTGCAAATTAAGTGGTATATATATATATAGATAGATAGATGGTAGTAGTGGAGGGGGAGAAAGTTAATTGACAAAGTAAGAAAAAAGTTGATATTCAGTGTTGGCAAGTGCATGGGAAAAAATAGCTTATTTTATAAGTATTTTGTTGATTGATTAAGTTGGAACAGCCTTTTATAAATTGTGGAAGAATGGGTATTGGAAATATGCTTATCCTTTGACCTAGAGATTCCACTTATAAAAAATACATCCTTGAGAAATATTCAGGCATGTTCATTAATATTCCTGTATGTGGATATTCTCTGCCACAAATGTTTAGATAAAGTCTACTCACACCAAAGTGATATTCACAGTTACCACTTGGAGAGGACAGGGAGACCTCCTCGAGCAGCAGGGTCTCTGGAGAGAGTTTGAAGGTGCTTGTCTTTTTTTTACTCTGTATCTTACTGTTTTAGTTGGTAGTATTCGTGATAATGGGAATAGTATAGTTAAAATTATAATTAAAAGTACTAGTAGACAAGAGATATGTATGAGAATTTTAATTATCACCTTAAAATAAAGCAACAGTGAATGGCTTTTTTTTTTTTGGGGGTTTGGTTTCTTTTTTGCATACACTGCATCCAAACCATCTCAGCAACTTCCCTGGGCCCCCTTTTAAAAATACATCCAGAATCTGATCATGTCTCAGCAGGTTCGATCTCACCCTGGATCCCAACCAGGTTCCCTGCTTCCACCATTAATTACCTTTGCTGAGTCATTTCTCAAAATAGTTGACAAGGTGTTCCTCTTGGAATGTAAGTTTGAGCATGTCACTCCTCTGCTCGCAAAGTGCTCAGAGCCACCTCTTGGCTCGACACCCCGGGCCCCGCACCTCTCCTTCCCCTCACTGGGCTCGTAGGTCTCCAGCTCACAAATCAGCAGAAATGTCCATGCCCTGCACACTCTTCTGCCAGAGAGCTAATGTTCTTACTAAAATGTAAGCTTTCTGATGAATATTCTATTTAAGTAGCAACCCCAACCTACCCATATGGTGCTCCCAATCTATGTTCACTGCCTTGTTTTTCTTTCATAATACTTATCACTGTATGACATACTATTTATTTTTACTTCTTTGTTTAATGTCTGCCACTCCCCCATTGCAGAAACTATTTTGTCTTGTGTTATCTTCAGTATGTAGTAAAGAGCCTAGCATATAGTATGGGCTCAATAAATATTTGCTCAGTAAACAAATATTAGTATTTATATTCAGAAACATACTATATCTCTAAATTTAGTCACTTTTAGTCTTTGAACATAGTTTTTAAGGTTTTTGTATAGGTTCACTTGCTTCTATGTGAAAGGGATGTGTTTTCTATCATAATTTAAATTGGTTATTAATAGGGCATAGAAAAGCTATCAGTTTTCAAATACTGATTTTTGATTTAGCCATCTTGGTGAAAAATTTCATCATTTCTCTTACCAATTCCTAGAGAGATCACAGATCTTCTGCAAATGATGCCAATTTTTCATTTTTCTAACATTATTACTCCTTACTTATTTTTCTTTTTTATTGTTCCTTCCATTAAAATGGTGATAGTGCATAGCTATTTTTATTTCAGACTCTAATGGGAATGACTCTTATGTTTTACTATTAAATATGATGATTCCTGTACTTTTCTGGTAGTATTTATGAAGTTAAGGAAATGTCTTTCTATAAAGTTTAGTAAGTATTTTATCAGAAATGGTAGTTTAATTAATTGTTTTTTGACATCAGTTGAGATAATCAGGCTTTTTTATCCTTTAATAAATAATGTAGTGATTTACATAAATAGCTGTCCTAATGTTAAACCATTCATGCATTCCTTGGATAAACACTAGTTAATCATGAATTCCTTTCTTAAAATGCTTTAAGTAATGATTAATGCATGTATATGTACAGATTACATATATAGCATATACTTAGATTATGAAGCTTTATAATAAAATAAATTATCAAAAACCTATATCTTAAGAACCAATACCATGGCAGCATCTAATCTTGTGTTCCTATCATGTCTCTGACTCCTCCCACTGTCCTGAATTTTGTAATTATCACTCCTTTCCTTATTTGTTAATAGTCTCATACATACACACACACACACACACACACACACACACACACACACTTTTAACTTCTCAATACAAACAAACAGACCCTGAAGGTAGAATTGAGATTTTCTAATCTGTTTTTATAGAACCCAGTTAGACAAAGGATGAAGATCTTTGAGGATCACAAGGGTAGAATAATATATAAGACCAAGGAGAAGCCATATTGTTTAGTGGTAAGGAGTATCTACTTAGTCTTAATTATCTCTTTAAATCTTTTCATCGAAAGCAGATGATCTTCCACAGAGGAAGTTGCTATTTCTTTTTCGGAGGTGGGTAGTTCGAAATGGAACCTTAGTCAGTTTTCTTTCTTCTCTCTCTCTTTGATCTGTGAATTGGCTCCAACCCTTGCTTGTGTCAAGAGGCAAAACTTTGGCTCCCTGCCAATTCTTTTATCCATATACTCTGGGCAAAGGTCTTAAAAGTGAACCCTGGGAAGTTTTATAGACACTGTATGAGCTCTGCATGTGTCAGCTTAGGGAGAATATTGTTCTAGGATATTTAAAAGTCACCACAGATGTTCTTTTCAGAGGCAGACCAAGCTGAAGTGGCCAAAAATAAGCATACTTACAAGAATTAGATATAAAACTAGAGAATTACCAATTAATCTGTAAGTGGTCTGGAAGCCATATCTTTGCAGAATACCATAAAATAAAATTATTTGATCCATAGGACAGAATTTAATCGAAGAAGAAAGCTACGTAACTTAATATGTTTCAATGTTTGTCTGGTTTCATATGGCAAAAGGAAAGTTCTCCAAGTCTTTGATTTTCAAAGATCAAATCAATTGGTAGGAATTTAAAAACAGGGTTTTTTTTGTTGTTTGATTTGGTAGAGTTTTTGTGTTTGTTTGTATTTTAGGATTTTGGTTTCTTTGTTTTGTTTTTGGAGAGGGAGCAGATTGTGATAACGATTGTCCAACTCTGTAAACTTACAAAAAGCCATTGAAAGGTTCCTTGAATTTTACGGAATTTAAAGGTATGTAAATTAATTATATCTCAATAAAACTCTGGGGGGGGGGAAGTAGTTGTGTTTCACAAGTATAATGCCACATTCTATATCTGGCAAAGTTTTAACCTCTCACCAATAAATGTGAAATGTACAAAAGAAAACCCTAAAACCGTTATAGCGGAACAGTATATTTGGAGGTTCAGCTCATAGTGAAAACTGTGCCTGATTATAGCACTTAGCCAGCAGTGTGGGGCTGCTAAGAGCAGCTTGGGGAATTATTGTTCAGCTACTGTGTGGTACTCAAGATCACTGTCAGTTTCTGCCAATTCAGCACAACTCCTTGCTTCTCCCAAGTCCTAGTCAGCAGTAATTTACAACGTGCTAAAATGGAATATCCACCTAAAGACGGAAAATGACTAAGCTGCAGTTAAAACTACATGACAATGCAGTTTAAAGCATAGAAAAATAATTGCAGGTATATTAAATATAGAGAGGTTTGTGTATATTTGTGCAAAAGTAGTCAGAACAGTAAATTGAGTGTTGCCTGGACAGGTAAGACCTTTCATTGTGCAACTGAACACAGTCATCCCTAAACCAATGGAAAAAAAAATCAAAGCCTCACAGGAGGCAAAAAGTGGATGAAATAAGGATGAGAATTTAAAAAGGCAATTGCTATGGACAAGTAGGATAAAAGAATTGCTGATGACTGAAACTGGTCTCAACACACAAAGATTGATGCTTCCACCTTCAACTTAATTTGAAAACAAAACAAGAAACGCCTGATCCTAGGTTTCATTCACACCATGCTCAACACTAGCAGAAGGCCAAAGAATCTAACACCTGGACGAATTTTTCAGGGTGGAAGGGTCATCTATATAAACCACCCCTGTTGGGTGCCTTCTACAATCTTCATGACAAAATAACTCTTCTTCTTTCTATCTGTCGATTTTACGCCCCAGCATTCATTTTGATTTTGGCATCCAGCTCTTTCAGCATAGAGGAATAGCAACCTCTAGAATTGTGCAGGGCATGACTACGCAACTGCATACATGGTCCTTCTCTTGCCTTGGATGAGGAAGTCAAGATGAACCATGCTCTAGAAGAGGGCATGTGACCCAAACTGGGACAATCAGATGCCTCTGTTTAAACTGGAATCATGAAATGAGTGACTCAGTGAACCCAAAGATGGTACCCTGAAAAGACAGCCCACTAGGCTCTTCGAGTCAAGTCCCAGGAACTGTGCTGGTTTCTGATTTGACACTTAGCTCTTCAGCTTTTTCTGCACTCTGTGAGCTGTTTGAACTGCAGCCAAAATACATAGTTTTAATTATTCAGAGACTGTTTCTGTTGCTGACAATCTAAGAACCGTGACTGTCCTGTGATGGGAACTCACCATTTCTCCACGAATCTTGTTTTCTGAGCAATTCTGGCTATAAAATATGGCTCCATCATACCGAGCTGACATTTGTCTTCCAGAATCTTCTAAGCCAAAGCCCTAACTCTGTTTCCTTAGGTTATTAATCAAATTGAATCCTTTTCCCATTTAATAGACCTCTAAATTTTTAAACATTGGTTCTGTGCTCACGCTGCCTGAATTTGTTTACATCTTTCTTGTTTATTCAGCTGTGCTTTTTTAACATGTCAGATCTTATGCAGACATTCCGTTTAGGCCCCTTAACTTTGCATGAAGGAAATGTACCTACGGCCACCACTTATAGCCTAAAACTTAACAAATACCTTGCCAGGTATATTCTCAGTCATGACTGGGGGCCGAGTGAATGAATGTGGTTTGTTTCCAAAGGTGCCCAAAATCCCACCTGGGAATGCAGCACAAATCAACAGTGGGCTGTGGACAGGTTTTTGGAGGGACGAGGAGTCTATGTAAGACTCCAGAAAACTACATTGTGCAGAACAGACGATTTATAAGTATGCTTTGTCCTTATCAATCTAAAGTGATTATTTCTACATTAATTCATTTAACTGGTTAGTTTGTGCACAAGAATATCCTTATAAAGAGGAATGCTCTGTTGAGAAATGGTGTCCCTTCTCTGCATTTGCTGAGATTCCTGGCTGACTGCATACTTTCCAGGCTAACCTAAGGACCACCAATTCTTACAATTCTTTATGTGGTTAAAATGGTCAACACATTTAGCTCCCAAGGCCCATGCCTGAGGCAGTGGACACAGTGACTCAGTGTGTAGCTCAGCGACTCCTGCCAGGCACACCTGGCTTCCCTCAGCTAAAAAGCCCTCAGGAGCGTCAGTGTGGGGTGGGCGGCCTTGCCACTGAGGTCAGGCTAACTCAAATAGTGTCTGCCTACCCTGTGCCATTTTATATTGCATGAATTTCAGTTAATGTTTTGGCTTTTGTGCTTATGTACTGGAAAAGTTACAAAAGACTATAGTTATAAAAGTCAAGTCCACAGTCATGGTCAACATCAATAAAACTAAAATATAAGACTGGGAAAAGAGAATCGAGGTGCTTTCTGGAGATTCTCTCCGCGAACTACAGCCTGAAGTTTTCCATGTTAACTGTGGGTAGCACACGCATTCAAGGGGCCTTGACTTGCTGAGTATCCTCAGGATGGCTTTGTTTTCTAGGAGCTGCTACTGGCTGTGCTCCTTCTTCATACCAGCCTGAGTTTAGGCCCCAGCCAGCCCGGAGCCCTGTTTTAACACAGGAATTGAGCCCAAAATTCTGAGGCTTGTGGACGCAGGCAGGCTCCCCCTTCTGTTCCTCTCATACAGACAACACAAAGGGGTGATTCTGGCTCCTCTTACCTGGGCCAAACCCCCACCCCGTCTCTCTGCGTGGCCCCAGGAGCACCGGGTCCTCCGGCTCAGCTGGCACTGGGCTCAGGGAAAGGCTGGCAAGGGCACCGCTATTAATGCTCCCAAAGCCACATTTCCCTCTGCAGCAGGCCCTTTAGTCAGTGCCACCTTAGCTATGTGAGGCACACCCAGCTTCCTCTGCCAGAGGACACAGCCCACCCTGTGTTCCTGCAGGGTAGCCACCAGATAACAGAAAGAACTCAGGATTGATCCTTAAGACTTCTGGGTTCTGTTCTCAGAGGTGCCACTATCTAGTAGTGTTACCACACAACATAGAGAACTTTACTAGGCCTCAGATTTTTCATCAATAAAACACAGGGGATGAAGCCAGGTGTGGTGGCTCACACCTGTAATCCCAGCACTCCAGAAGGTCAAGACAGGAGGATTGCTTGAGGTCACTAGCCTAAGCAAGACCAAGACCCCCGTCTCTACTAAAAAAAATAGAAAAAATATTAGCTGGGTGTGGTGGTGCATGCCTGTAGTTCCAGCTACTCAGGAGACTGAGACAGGAGGATCTCTTGAGCCCAGGAGTTTGGGGTTGCTGTGAGCTAGGCTGACACCACGGCACTCTAGCCCAGGCAACAGAGCGAGACTCTGTCTCAAAAATGAAAAGGAAACCAACAAAATCCCCACAGGGAATGAAGTAGATGATCCCCTAACCCCTCTGGATTCATATGCTACATCCTCTAACATCTTTCCTAAGAACGAACAGAAGGTGAACTAGCACCAGGCTCTCACTGCCCATGCATGGTTTTCGTTACTATCATGCTAATAGGTTCAGAGCCAAAGGAGATTTTTTCCTTCCCATATACATTTGAAAGCTATCATTTCATAAAATCACAAATCTATTTCATGGAGGCTTTGTACCTCCCCTGGATCTTCAGTTGCCCCAACTCCCTGGACTTGTGTGTGTTCAGCTTCATAACAAAGGGTGCAACTTCTTCTGCAAGACTCAAACTAATGAGGTGAGGGGCAAGGATGGAGTTCAGTGCACCCTTGTTGGGTCCAGCTTGTCCTTGATCACCTCTGCCTCGTGTCACTCTTCCCTCCCATCTGCCTGCCTGGTGGTCTTTAAGTTCTGGCACCAGCTACAAAGGCTAAAGGCTTATGGAGGCTGCTTAACCAGGACCTCAACCCCTAAAGTTCAAGTCCCTTTTTATATATGTCTAAACCTCGCAGTGGTTCTGCTTTTCTTACTGACAGATACATCCTTCTTTAAATAATCTTTAAACAAAGTATTATCTGTCTCCTTTTAAGAGACTGTACATATATTATATTGGTAAGACTCTTGGAAAGAGGTCATGAAAATCAACCCCCTCGTTTTCAGTATGAAGAAGCTGAGGATCAAGTAGTGAAGATACACCTGGAGCCAAAGCAGGGGCCAGAACACAGGATTTCTGACTCCCAGTCCCGTCAGCTACCACAGAGAACCTCACGTTAGGAAAACTCCGCACTTGGTAGAACAAATTCTAACATTATTTAAAATCACTCTACTTCTTTACAAGCACTGAAGCCTTTCTGAGGCCGTCTGTGTTTCCCATGCAGCCAATCCAGTTCTAGAAGGAGATTAGGATACAGTGTGCTCTTCAAGGCATGGACTAGAAATATTCAGTCTCTCTCCCAAAATGCATTATTCGTTTATTTATTCACTGGAGCAATGTTTGCTGAGCATCTGCTCTGTGCAGACACTGTCCTAAGCATGGGGAACACAGGAATGAATTCTATAGACAAGATCTATAAATAAGATTCCTGCCCTCGTGGACTCTTGATGAAGATAGACAAGTAAAAAAGATATATTTTCTATCGAGATCATTTCCATGGAGAAAATACAAATGGTGAAGGGAGGGTAAAGAAGGTATTCCAGGTAGGGTCTTTTGATAGAAGGTCCAGGAAGGCCTGTTTCAGGAGCAACATTTGAATATGCATCAGTGCAGCGGGGAAGCAAGCACTGAAATTCCTGGGGAAGACAGTGTCTTTCAGAAAGAACCACAAATGCGAAATCCCCAAGGAGCTTTTTAGGTTGCAACGACCGATTTGATCACAAGAGAGAAAGGCAAGAGATTAGCATTTTTAGGTAAGAACCTTAGATTTGACTTTGAATGTTATAGAAAATCATTGAATAGTTTTGAGCAGAGGAATAGAATGATCTAATTTACATTTTAGAAAGCTTGCTCTTGCTGCTATATGAAAAAGTCTCTGTAGAGTAATAACAGTGCCATGTTTCCCCGAAAATAAGACCCACCCATAAAATAAGCTCTAGCAGGATTTCTAAGCATTTGCACAATATAAGACCTACCCCGAAAATAAGACCTAGTGATGGGCGTGGCTATGCAGTGTATCTGCACAACCCATGCATTTCGTCCTGGAGCAGTAAAGAAGATGAGCAGCCCTTCTCATCTGCCCCATCGTGACAGCTACTATCCCAGAGGTGACTGGAAAGGTGCGGGCAGCCCCACCAACAAGGTTGGCTCCCCCTGTCAGGTCCCGACCATCCTGTATGTGCTGCAAGCTGAGGCTTTGAGGGGAAAATAACACATCCCCTGAAAATAAGCCCTAGGGTGTCTTCTTGAGGAAAAATAAATATAAGACCCTGTCTTATTTGGGGGGAAACACGGTAGAGGAGTGATTTGGGCCATGGACTAGGGTTTTAGTTGTGAAGAAGGTGAGACAATTGGATCCGGAGTATACCATGAAGACATGGTAACCTAAGGTGGATTGTATTATATGTGAAGCCTGAGAAAACTACAGCAATCCAGGGGAACTCTGGGTTTTGGCCTGCACAACTGATTTCCCAGGAATATCCTTCACTGAGATGTGGAATAGGTTTGAGTTTGGGGAAATGCAAGAGCTCTGTGTTTGAATGTGTTAAGATAATGATGCCTTTCAGACATCCTAGTGCAGATGTCAAAAAAGTGGTAGGATGTACTCATGGAGCCACAGTCATGGTGTCTTTGGATGTGAACACTGAGTGCTTCAGTGTCTACATTTTCTGGACACATTGAGCTAAGCTCGTAATGCAATATTTATCATGGGGTTGAGTATCTAGTAGAGGCTGCAGATTTAGATCAGCTTAGGAAAAAAATCTTCAGTCCTCCAGTATTTTGTTGGTTTTTCTCTCCTTATCTACATGAGATACACATAAAGCAAAATTAATTAAATCATCAGAATAAATTTTATGTTATCCTGGCAAGTGAATACAAATATCCTTCCCCTCCTCTCCATGTATCCAAATCTTGCTAGCTTTAACAATAAACTCAAGTTTTCACAAAGATGTCCAATATCACCTCCTCCAGAAAGACTTTTCCTACTTTAATCTCTTTGCTCACATCTCTCCCAGTGCCTAGAGTTGATGCCGTGTCACTTAACACATAATTATTCCTGGATGGCTTTATAGGTGTTATTCTTGCCTCTTCTACTAGATTATAACTTGAGGGCAGGTGCCACATGTCTGTCCCTCTCACATCACCCACTGTGACAAGACCTGAGGAGGTGTTCACTAATTCTGTCCCCTTCTCCTTGGACACACGGCAGGCCCCAGTCCCCCTTGCAGACTGACTGACCATTCACTGGACTGTGGCCAAGGAAAGATGGATAGAAGTCAAGTGCAGCATTTCCAGGCCTGCCCATGAGCATCTCCCAAATTGTCATCCATTCTCTCTCCTTTTGTCTTCTGACTGGATGCCAATGCTCAGTTAAGGTTGGTAAATTTCTTGTCATTCCGGGTCCCTGAGTGACTGCCTGGAGCAGAGCGTAAGTCAGAGGAAGGACTTTTCATGAGTGACTCATAAATTTACTATGTTAATCCACTAAGATTTAGAGGTTTATCTGTTGTAGCAGCTAGCGCTTACTTTAATATCTTATGCCCAGTAGAGGCTTACAAAGCCTTTATTCCAAGGCTGGGGGAGCCTGCGCAAACAGCTGCTATTTTTGGCTAGCAGGTAAAGGGTTTGCTCAGGTCAGGTAGCTAGTAAATGGTAGACACTGGATTGTCTGATGCCAAAACCTACGTCTTAACCACCACCTTGTACTGCATCTTCGATATCACTGATAATGTTGTGACAATAAGAGCATTGTTAAAACTTTAGGTGGTAATGTAAGTAACAGACACACATGCACACAAAAAAAACCCTGGTGTAAATTTTGGGCAAATTAGTGAGGAGACTAAGAAGTGGCTTGCTGAGACTTGCGGAGCAGGAGAGGAAGGAAACACAAAGACAAATGGGTGGTGGAACTCTAATGCCTGTTCTTCCAAACTCTGTAGCACACATGATTAACCACTGCTGGCTGTAAACAGATCACCATGCTCTGATTAATTGTCAGGCAGACGCTACTCATCAAGAGATATAGAGCAAGGCCTCCAACATTTCATTCCAAATGCTTTACACAAGATGAAGCCACCTGCGTAATTGAAGAGCAGGAAGAAAAATGTAAGAAATAAGCTAATGGACAATCAGTAAAACATCTGTAAGTTGAAGGAGAATCAAACCAAAAAGTACCACTCAGGAACAATATATTTAAATGATGGGTATGTACATATATCACAATAATTCCATGTCAATTAATTTCACCAAGATTTCAAATCAGTATATTTCAAATTTAAAAAGCAAACAGGATGAAACACCTCAAACCAGCAAAATTTAATCTGCAATATCTGCCTTTTCTATAAATACCATACCATTTATATGTTAGGATGTATTTATATGTTTTAAATACAATGCAATGTCTGATACAACTTACTCCATTAGAGAACGACATGGATAAAGCCAGAGCTGTATCTTCGTGGGTCTGGCCCTATCAGGCTCCCTTTGCACTACTCAAAGAAAACTTTGCTAAATAGAAGACCACATCTCCAGTCCACGTGGGTCACAGTGAACAGGAGAGCCTGAATAAAAGATTGTGGATCACTTATCATTTCCTTTGGCCATGTAAAAATAACTCAGCTTTATAATCACGGGTACAGTAACAATACTTATATTTCATGTTAGAGGTTTTATCACACTTTCTTATCCATTGTGTGATTTGACCTCACCACAGCAGATATTGGTTCTTCACAGCTATCATATTTTCATCTGACAGAGGAGAAAAATCAAGCTCTTAATTCTTTCCAGAGGCCACACAGCTAGTTCTTGAACCCAGGACATAGGACTGAAACCTGGGTTCTTCCCACTAAGCTGCCACCTCCATGACTTACATCTCTAAAGCAAGTAGCATTCACAAAGCACTGAGGCAAGTAGGGTAGATAGCATAGATCCCAACTACAGATGAGGAAACTGAGGCTCTGAAAGTTAAATGCCTTGGCTAAGAATCCCTAACTAATTTGGAGGTGAAAAAAAAACTGGATTCAAATCAAGGAGACTTGAGTTCAATCTCAGCCTCTTTCCCTTACAGCATATTAGGAACTAAATGTGTCCCCTCCCCCCTCAAATCCATGTGTTGAAATTCTCACCCCTAATGTGATGGTATTAGCAGGTGGGGGGGCCTTTAGGAGGTGATTAGGTCATGAGGGGGAACCCTCAAGAATGAGATTAGTGCCCTTAAAAAGAGGGCCCAGAGAGTGCATAGGGTCTCAGCTGCCATTGCACCATGTGAGGGTACAAGGAGAGGACGACCATCTGCAACCCTGGAGATTTCCCTTGCCAGAACCCAACTGCGCTGGCACCCTGACCTCAGGCTTCCAACCTGCAGAACTGTGAGAGATAAACTTATTGTTTATAAGTCACCAGTCTGTGGTACTTTGGCATAGCAGCCGAATGACTAAGACATAGTGCCACTGCCAACAGGCCAGAGGTAAAATCTCACTCACAAGACCCAAGGTCTGGAGCGAGAACCAGTCTTGGGCTCCAGCCCCGCCACATGCCCTGAGCTGGGCAGTTGAACCGTCCCAGCGTCGGCCCCCATCTGCCTTACACAGAACCTCAAACTCAACATGGTAATACTGAGCTCGTGATTCATTGCAGCTCCTTGTAACTTGATGTTATTTGAATGACACTTCCCTTTGCTATTGGTACCAAGACCTACCAAGCTAAATGAACCAGAAACTGACTGTCTTCCTCCTTGCCCCACGTAAGTACGCAGTCGCCAGGTCTGCATCGTAACTACCTCTCAACCTCGTGCCTTCACTGCATCTCCAATTCACTGGCCCCCACACTGGTCTCCCTTGTCTTCCTTCCAAACTATTCTCAACTCTGCAAAGAAACCAGTAGTATCAGATCATATCACTTCTCCACTAAAAATCTTGCAAAGGTTTCACATTGCTGTGCTGTGTCAAAACCCAAAGTCCCCTACCTAGTCCTGTGTGACCTGGGCTAAGCCTCCTCTCCCTGTCCTCCCCTGTTCTCTGCACTGAGCCAGATGCAGAGAGCTTCATGCACCTTATCTCAGCGAACTCTTGAAATCTCCACCAACCCATGTAAAAGTATTACAGTCTTTGCACTAAACATCTCCGCACTGCATTGTTTCTCATGCATAATAAGGACAGTCAAATAAATATATTTTTGAACTATTAGGCTCCATTTCCAATCCTAATCTCTTATTACTTTAAAGGCATATGCTATTAAAAACAATTATTATTAAACCAAAGTAGACTTACTGAGCCTAGCTTACCAGTATAAAACAGGACTCTTGAAATCCAAGCACATTTGCAGAATAGGAAAGCTTAATTACTAATGGTATTAAGAAAGACAGATACTTGGTCACAAATTTCTAAGTTAAAACTTGACTTGTGAATTTTCAAAGTGTTCTTCATTCAGTTGACAGTCTACTTTGTATTTGATCCTTATCAATGACATGTGTACATATGTGTCTGCACACATAGCCCCTGATATTCAGAACCGTGGTACAACCTAGGAAAGCTGTCTCCTTAACCTTCTATTAGTTTTTTACTTGCTTAGTGTGGAGGTGGGATTGAAGAATGACTACTTAGATACTTTTAGAACACGTCCAAACATATAAGGAGTTTGGTATGGGAGAGTTCATTCTTTATGGGGTAATTCAATTGTGATATTAATATTTCCATCAGTGGTGCCTGGGGTAAACCTTCAGTCGAAGTATTTGTGTTGTCAACTAAGGCAATTAATAATTTCTTTTTAAGTTTCTGGGAGCTCTCAGAGGAAAGTAGGGGAAATTGAGGAAAATATATGGTAGGGTTTAGGTAATCGAATCCTAGTTACTTTAAAGCATGAGAAATTTATGACTTCCTTTCAGGGAAAAAAATGAATGCTGCCTATCTCAGTAAAGTACATGAGCATTGTAGCTTATGAGCAGCCAGTGTGCAACAAGATTTGGTTTTTTTTTCCTTACAGAATATCTAACAAATTTTAGATTAAAAAAAAAGATAGCATTGCATGGGCTTAAAAATGGCTAAATATAAAAAAAAATAACTTTATAATAATCAATATAAGCCTGTATATTTCTAAATGTTACTACTTACACAATTATACTGACTTTGAATAAAATTAAGTACACTATTAAATTAAATTACTAAATCACTGGGAGACGTTTCCAATCCCTGGGTCATGGACTGGTGCAGGTTCCTGGCCTATAAGGAACCCAGCCACACAGTAGGAAGTGAGCAGTGGGCGAGCCAACAAAGCTTCAATAAAGCTTCATCTGTATTTACAGCCGCTCCCTATTGCTCGTTTGCTCACATCACTGCATAAGCTCTGCCTCCTGTCTGATCAGCAGCAGCATTAGATTCTCATAGCAGGGAGAATCCTACTATTATAAATGGCACATACAAAGGATCTAGGTTGTGTGTTCCTTATGAGAATCTAATGCCTGATGATCAGAGGTGGAGCTGAGTAGTGATACTAGCACTGAGGAGCAGCTGCAATACAGATTATCATTAGCAGAGAGGTTTGACTGCACAATAAATGTAATATGTTTTGAATCATCCCGAAATCATCCCACCCAACCCCAGTCTGTGGAAAAACTGTCTTCCATGAAACCAGTCCCTGGTGCCAAAAAGGTTGGGGACCACTGGCTAAAAACACAAATGCCAATCTGATAACAGTGATCTTTCTTGTTCAACTAAACTCCCAATGTGACTACTGGCATGCAAATGAAGATGCCAAGAAATGCCAGTATGAGTCATATCAACTGAGGTCATGCACAAAGAAGTGCCTGGAGCAAGATCAACAAGATCATTCTACATAGTTGAGTCTCTGAGATCAACCACATTGGAAATGGGAGTACATCAGGGCATTTAATAAATACTTGTTTTTAAAACAATCACTTACACAACACAGGTGACAAAATAAAAAAATAGATAAACTGGACTTCACCAAAATGTGAAACATTTGTGAATCAAAGGACATGATCAAGAGTGAAAAGACAACCCACAGAATGGGAGAAAATATTTGTAAATCATATCTCCAATGATGGATTAATACCCAGAATATATAGGAAACTCCTATAACTCAACAACAACAACAACGACAACAAAAAAAAACAAATAACCCAAATCAAAAATTAGCCAAAACCACAAATAGATATTAATCCAAAAAAGGAATGCTCAATAAGCACATTAAAGATGCTCAACATTATTAGCCTTTACAAAACCACAATTTAAAATCACAATGAGATACCACTTCACACTCATTTGGGTGGCTACTATTTTTAAAAAGTCGTAAAGTAACAAGTGTTGGTGAGGATGTAGGGAAACTGGAACCGTCACGCACTGCTGGTGGGAATATAAAATGGTGCAGCATCTATGAAAAACGGGTCAGCAGTTCCTCAAAAAATTAAACATAGAATTACCATGTGATTCAGCAGTTTCACTTTTGGCTATATACCCCAAAGAATTGAAATCAGGCATGCAAAAACATGTATTTGTACACCAAATGTTCATAGCACATTATTCACAACAGCCAAATGGTAGAAACAACCCAAATGTTCATCAGTAGATTAATGAATTAACAAAATATTGTATGGTTGGCCCTCAGTATCCACGAGTTCAGCATCCAGATTCAACAACCTCAAAAATAAAAAAATGAAAAAACACATAAAAACATGGTATAACAACTATTTACATAGTTTTTACATTGTATGGGCTATTATAAATAATCTAGAGATGATTTAAGG